>PVIJ01008438.1:49076-74560 GCA_004024925.1 Scalopus aquaticus | reverse complement strand
CCTTTCCTTCCTTCCTTCTTCTTTTCTGATTTATTTATTTTTGCATACAAGCTGGGGTGCAGACCAGAGATGCAGGGCGGTGAGAGGGTTCACCAGAGACAGAGTGGGGAGCAGAACAGGCAGAGCGAAGGAAATTCACTGCTGAGGGGAGCAGCGGGCGAGGCAGGAGAGGTCTGCTGCACCATGTGACATTGAACTCGAGCCACAGCCGCTGGACAGCTGCCAACAGTTCCATAGTGCTGTGCTTAATTCTTTGCGCCACCAGGGAGACCCAGGGAGTTTTCTTTATTACAACAGTAAGCATTATTGGCTGCTCAACCTTCATCTCCCTCTTCTGCCAACTGAACTTCCTTTTCCTTGGGCATCCACTCTATCCTGAGTCCAAGTCCATGTGGACTGGGTATGAAAGCTCCAGGGAGGGCATGCAACTCAGGTCTAGCAAATCAGTGGATTGATCTCCCCCAGAACAGTAATTGACCCACAGATGGGGCTGTGGGCAGTTAGTCCAATGTGGCACTTGAGTGGGACTGTGGAGAGGTGAGAATTCTTTCTGCATTTGGGGGTTGTAATGCTGTGTACCTAGAGCTTTGGAGCCCCACACTTAGGGACATTTTGCCAGAGAGTTAATGTAGCATAGAGAAAAACAAAGCCAAGAGACACACCAGAGAGACAACCAAAGAGCAGAGAGTAAGTAAGAGAGTAAACAGAGGTCCAGAGGTTGTGGATCTAGCTGGACCTGGAGCCAGAGATCTACTTGTAGACTTTTCCACTTTTCCAATATGAGTTTCATATTCTCTTTCTGAACTAAGCCAATACAAACTGCAACTCAGAGAATCTTGATCGATAGTTTATTTGATACTGGGAGGGTGACACCTTCAATAGGACTGCCTGAGTCCCAGACTGACTATCACAGTTAGGCTTGAGGTCCTTATTGTCCTGAAAGAACAGCCCAGATTAGTGCTCACCAGGAACAGGTGCAAAACAGTTAATCTTAAGAGGGTTCATCATAGACCCATTGTGCTCTGAAAGCATCGTTAGAACAGGCGCACATCCATTTCTGTCCCTGACCTTGCTCCTCTTGCAGCACCCAGCCTGGTCCTCAGTGCCGATTGTCTGGCCGATCAAGGGGCTGCACCACTACCCAGTCATCCCAATACTCTCCTGCATCCTAGTCCACATGGTTTCATTCCCCCTATCCAGTTTCCAAGCTGGACCCTTGCCTCCCAGCCCTCCTAACTATGGCTCCAGCCTTTCCTCACGTTTATCTGTGCCACCACTTGCCTACCTCAGGTCTCAGTCTTTCCCAGGAGGAAGCCATATGGCCTTGGATCTGATGCCTAACCTCGTAGCTTCAGTTTCCTCCCCTGTGAATGGGGAGGAGATACCCTGAAAATGTGAAGTGTCCTTAAGGATTTGGCTGTGAGGGGATATAGTGACACTCTGAGCATTCAACTGAGATATCAGTCCATAAAATGGAGCAGAGTAAAGACACAAGGTGACCTTCAGGTGGTAGTGGACCAGGAAAGCTTAGATGTCACTATGGAATCTACATGACAGCTATGGCCAGCAGAGGGAGTCTCATCAGCCAGTAGCAACAGAGCAAGCAGGTGGCCCAGGGGAACACCTTGGCAGGGCTCTGGATGGTTAGACGCACCTGATGGGCCTGAGTCTGTCACGAAGAAGGACATGCCAGAGCCTGATGCCACTGGCTCCCCTAGCAACACTCCAGTGCTCTGGCTTCTTCTGTTGCTAGCCACGGGGGCAGAACCTGCTGTTCAGGCAGAAAGGCCTGAGGATGAAGACTTCATTTGGATTTTGTTTGTCATCGTCCTCGTGAGTCATCGGTCAGCATCCTGGTACCTGTCATGCCTGGTCACCAATGGCCGTGTTTCTGGTTTACAGGGTCTAGCCAGACCGCAGCCCAGGGTTCTCAAAGTTGGGAGGGTGACAGTGTGAGCTATGGACCCACTCCTGGGGATTCTGATGAGGTGGAGCTGGGCCAGGCCCTTCCGTTAGGGAGGAGTTGCCGAGCCCATGGCAGGGAGACCGCTGCCTGGCGCTGTGGCCACACTGCTCTGGGTGGCCTGGTGGCCCCGTTTCCCCCATCATTGGAACCCCTACACTGGGTGCTGTTGATTGGCTTCAGGGTTCACTGGAACAATTTACACAGTGCCCACTTTAATTCCTATGAGACCCCCTGCAGACTGTGATGAAATTAAACAAGTAACAGGGACTCCAGAGAAAGAAAAACAGTCTCTTTATGTGGAAATTGTGAACACAAAGATAATAGATGTGCCAGCAATCGTCCCTCCTCTGAATCTGCCATCTCTGGACCCATCATTGGGTCTTATACCAACTGGACTTTGTGCCCCAGGATGAGTGTAACTTACAGTGGATGACTCTTGTGTGAGTCACAAGTGACTCTTGTGATCCTCTGTGTGCCAGGATTTGTTTGCAGTGACTTGGCTTTTTGGTACTGGGGCAGAGGGGTACAATTTGGCCCTAGAAGCATTTCTGAGCTTCAGAACCACATATCCTACTACCTAAAAGTATCTCCATGAGGATGCACCCTTGAAATGTTCAAAGTAGAGCCTCTCATCTGTCGGCCTGGCCCCGTATTCCCCTTCTAGCACTCTTACCTACCCAGTTATCCAAGGGAGAAGCCTCGACTCCCTCTTTCTCACTCCCACAAATGACCCAGACAATTTCCAAGTCCTGCTCATTCTCACTCCTATATAGGTCTTATATTTGCCAGTTGCTCTTAATTCCTACTGCTACTGCTTGTCCAGGACCCTGTCATTTTTCTCTTGGATGAGCCCCTCCTGGGCTCTCTGCCTCTGAACTTGCTTTTCCCTGTCTGGCTTCTGCACTTGGCTGAGGCCTCTCCAGAGCACCAGTCCACCTTCTCGTGGCATTTGGGTCTTCAGTTGTGGTCTGTTGTCCCTGTTTGGACAAAATCCATACCTAAGCCTGGCAGACAAACCCTTTCAATGCTCCTCTCCTGTCTCTAGGTACTCACCCACCAGCAAGATCGAGTAGATTCTCCTCAAGCCTGGTTCAGTTCCTGGTGATTCAAAAGATGATGGCAGTTTATTAAGTTTCTGCCCTTGAGATAAAATATAAAGGTCAGTTTGTCAAATCAGATTCTGAAGACTTAAAGATCTTATCCAGCATTAGACTAGTCATTCGTGCAAGCATAAGAATAATCGTGAGGCACAGGTAAAGCTAGAACCATGCATATTACTGCCCAGACCACTTTCTTGCCGCATTAGGAAGTGCCCTGGCTTGGATTTATCAAAAGAGGTCTCTACATAATGCATGCCAGACATCCCTTACCAAAAGGGGAGTTATTTTGGTCTTGAAATCTTTCCATTTTCTTCCCTGATAGCTACAAAGCTTGCACAACATTCCCCAGGGCACCATACCCCATAAATCCATAGGTTCCAGGTTTGTTTACCATGAGCAGTCCTAGACAGATAGGGTACATCTTGCTAAAAGCATTCCATAGATAAGAACTCTTCTGCTAGCCAATATCAGTTGTGTCTTCCAGGAGCTCTGTCACTACTGTGATTAGGAGTGGCTTGACCGGGTCATCTCTCTCTCTTCCCCATAAAGGTGGTGATGCCTGCTGCTAACCCTTTCCTCCCCAGTCCCACCTCTGACATGCCGGTGTGTCACAGAGCTCTGTCCTTGGCCTCCTCTCTCCTTCTCCACAGAAGACCTGTGGAGACCTCCTTTTCCATTCCTGTGGCTTCCTTTCTCTAAACACAGAGTTCCAAATCTACATCTCACACCCTGGAGCTTCAGACCAACCTGACTGCTTGCTAAAGAGAAGGAAATGCAGTCACAGTGGGTATCACACTATGGGGAAAGACACCTCTTTCTTCATGTGATTTGGAAGGACTTCATCTGGCAAGGCTCTCTGTAACCCCTCTCATCATTGCCACTCATCACAATCAGCACCCCACAACCAGCCATGATTATCAGGAAGAACGAGGGGTGTTAGCCTGCTGGTGTAGCCTTGACATATTTTATGATCATTTATCATCCTCTGGGGAGCTCTGTGCTCCCACCCACCCATGAGCACTTCAAGGTCTCACATGCATTCGGGCTTGGCTGAATGTCTTCACATCTCTCCGCAAAAGCCAGCCCAGTGACAAGTGATCAAAGAACCATCAGCCCAACTTCAACTTTGCTCACTGATTCTTCAAACAGACATTGAAAACCTGCTGGTCACAGTGGCCCTCTAAGGGCCGGGGGCATAGTAGTAAGTCAAACAGCCAGGAGCTGAAAATGAAGTAGTCAATGCGGTATGCAAGACGGAGAAAAGGACTGTGGGTGGAGAACAAGAAAGCAGAGAGAAGGTCACAGAAAAGCTTGAGGTGGGGTGGCTTACGATTTTGCAAGAAAGAGCAAATATTCCAAGACCAAGCAAATGGCAGTTTTCCTCCTCCCTAAGAGGTAATGGAGAACAGAGGCCTGTATTAATAGTCCCTAGTACTATAGGATAAGGGAGAAGAAGATATTACCCTGAGACTGTTGCTACATAAACAGAGAGCCTAGGATAGTGCCTCCCCCACCAGAGGGCACCTCTCAACTCTCAACACAGTCCGAACTCCCCTTTTGATTTCCCTCATAGAAACACCCTTTTGGTCGCTATCACACCCACACCAGGCTCTTTATTCTCCTCTCCTCGTCCCTCCTGAGCTCTGTGCATCTGTGCGTTAGCTCAGGCTGTTCCCTGTTCCTGCAGCTGCCCTCCTCCCTGCTCCTCCCAATGCCAACTCTCTCCAGGCTCAACTCAGAGCCACCCCAGGGAACTGCTTCTGGTCATGTTTCTCACTCCTCTGAGTCCCCAGACTGCAGGGCACGCGTCCCTAATCTATATCAAGGGTACATCTGGGCATGCACCTGGCACAGGTCTACAGGTACTTAAGGACTGTGGTGTTTTCTGGGGTTCTCTGTGATGTGTGGCATATTGCAGTGCACTCAGGAGGGCAAGGAGCGTGTGTGGGGTGATGCCCACTTGGTGTAGCAGCGCTGTCTCAGTTCATCCTGAGACTTGCAGTACAAGGCAGGAGGGTGCTTGGCCACATCCAAGGGGCCAGGAGCTCTTCATTCAAGTCCCACTCGAGAGTCTGAGCTCAGGACCAAACAAAGCCCCAGTAGCTCCCAAACTTCTTTCCACTCTTATAAGATGCCCAACTACAAGCCCTCAGGGAATACTTGATGAGCCAGAGGGCGACAGAATAAAGGAACATGTGCGCTGTCTCCTCTTGGAGCTGCACAGACCCCCTCTGGGTGCCTCCCACTATCACAGCCTGGCTGGGCTTCGAGCTCAGCCCATTGTCTTTTTGGGAGGAAGCGAAGTTCGTCTGATGACTTTACTGTCATTGTCTCTTGGGGGAGAGTTGTTATCCACCCACCACCGATCTGACTTCTTAACTCGGTCTTCTAGAGAAATTTCTAGACTTTTCCTCCAACTTTGAAGGCAGGATCCCAGTTTTTATTATTAGGTTCTCATTCTGCACTCAGTGGTTGCCTTGTATCAGACTCAAAAGCCCTTCCAGGTCTGTGTTTGGTTCAAGTCCAAACACAGCCTCAAAAACTGCAGATTAGACCCAGAACTCCCAGCTCCCAGCCCTGCGTACTTCCAGTCACTACTAGGAACAGCCTCTCCTTCTCATGCCAATACTGCTGGGTGGTACTTCGCTACCTGTGGTCTTCTAGAATTTCATCCTGACCGGGCCTGTGGCTGGAGGAACATGGGCATTGTTTTCAGAATATATAGAGGTGTGGACTTGGGACCACTCATTTGTCAGTTAATGTGAGGGAGCTTTTGTCATGCAACCCAGGGCAGGCAGGTGGGGACGTTCCCGAGCATAATCAGGCCAGGGTTGTCATTTCACAAGAAACGGGGTCACGCTCATGTTAATAGGAGGCACACACATTTCTCACCTATCTGAAGCGGAGCTTGAGAAGGGAATTAATTCTCACAGTGGTGAGGTGTGTTTGATTTCTGATGGTTTAGGAGAAATCAGCCCCAGCCTGGAGTGAGAGCCTGCCCCTTCCTCCCTCCTCCCCTCTCCCTGGTACACACTCCCCCTCACCCCTCCTCAGAGCATGACTTAATCCTTCCTCTGCAGAGCCAGCAAAATGTGGACAGAGCGGAAAGCCCCCGACAATCAGCAGATAGAAGAGACAACAGCATATGCGAGATGTGTGGGTAGGGAGAGATGAGGGAAGAGGGTCCCTCCAAAGATGTCAGGGGCACCCACATGCCATGTGGAGAACAAGGGACAAGGTGCCTATGATAGGGTGTAAAGCCAGACTCTACCCTCTCCTGCACCCTCCTTCTCAGCACCGTGCAGGACAGAGCTGATTAAGCTGTCATCACTGCCAGAGGTCATACTTTATTTAGGGATGTGCAGAGGTCAAGTTTGGGACAGGTAGGGGAGACTTCTAACCCCATTTCCCCCTTGTGGGCCCTGTAACATCTTCACTGTGAGTGGTAGTAGTGCTTCCACAAGACAACTGGGAGTAAGGCACCCCATCACAACCCAACGTGTCCCTCCCAAGAGGCTCTTAGAGACAAGCCACATGAGACAGGAAAGAAATGGACCAGCTGGTCCATTTCTAGTTTGCCACAAGGTTAGTAGATCTAGGTAAGGCCTCTGCATCACGCAGGGTACAATGCTGGGAAAAAGAACACTGGTGAGAACCTACCTATGCCTTCAACACCCCCAGAGGCAGAGTGCCTGCTGTCTCCCAACCCCTCAGAGATAATGGAGGGCAGCAGAGGAGAGGGCAGGGGAGGAGGGACCAGCTCTCCTTAGGCTAATTGCTGAATCTTGCTTCTGCTTCAAGGGACCTGATATTTAGTGCCCACTGCCAATATCACCCAGGCCCTCCTGGTCCAGAGAGCTCATTAATACAACATTTCAAAGGCAACCAGACTTCCCTTAACACCACAACATCACCATTTGTACTCACCCAAGGTAGAAACCCTGACTCAGGGCCTCCTTCCCCTTGCTTACCACTCCCCCACCCCACCCCCAATTTCACCTTGCCCTCCTCCTCACTGAAGGACTCTGCTCATGACACCCGGGGCCCACTCTCTGCAGATGCCCTTATAAGTACTGGGAATACGACTGGGAGCCAGCTGTGGTCAGGGACCACATGTGGAGAACTCCTTAGGCTAAGGACACTAAATATCAGGTCCCTTGAAGCAGAAGCAAGATTCAGCAATTAGCCTAAGGAGAGCTGGTCTCTCCTCCCCTGACGACTGGGAGCCAGCTATGGTCCCTGACCCCTGAGCTCCCAGCCCCATCAGTGGTCCTGACATGAGACCTGGCAGTGACCATATAGCTGAAAAGTGCTCTGAGGAGAAATGCAGAGAGCTGCAAGGGTGCAGCAGAGGGTCAGTCAGAGGACCGAAAAGTTCAATATGCCTTGTGGTCAGTGTTGAAGGGGGGCCGTCACAGGGAGTAGCCAGATCACATCCAATCTCCCGGTCACATCAGGAGTATGGACTTTATCCCAAGAGCAGTATGAAGTCTTCCAAGGCAGTGACATAATTGGATGCATGCTTGAGAATTTTCTGGTGATGGACTGGAGAGAATATTGGATAGACCACACGGTGGGCCAAGAGACCAGTTAGAAGGCTGTTGTTGTGGGTGGAGGCAGCAAGGGTGTGTGGGAAAGAGGGTGGTGGAAACAGAGAAGGGGCCCTTAAAAGGTGGAACCTACAGCACGTGGTAATGAGTATCCGTGGGCAGTGGGGGAGAAGGGGAGTCACTTGCTGACAATTATCAAGCACTGTGCACCTGCCACTGTGACATGCACTAGGCTGCAGCACCTCATTGACCCCCACAACACGTTTGTGAAGCAGATACTGCTCTTATCCCTATTTCACACACACATGGAGATAGAGGCTTGGAGAGATTATCCCAGTCGGCTTACCCTAAGTCACAGAGCTAGCAAGTCATGGCACCAGAATGATTTCAAGATTTCTCGGCAACCAGATAGATGTGGGCACTGTTGCCCTGAGAGGGGGTTGGGGAGAAAGAGTAGATGTGGAAGGCCAGGTGGAGGTCAGTGATGGGTATGGAGTTTGAGGGCCTGGAGGACACGAAGGGAGTGGTGTCTGTTGGGCAGTGAAATGGGCAGCATTAATTAAGCAGTGATGAAAGAGCCAAGAAGCCAAATAGTGGCTGTGGAAGCAACCTAGAAATTAGCAAAAGTAGCAAGTAGGCCTTTCTCCTCCTCTCCACTGCATTTACACAGACACAAGCAATCAAGGTCAATGGCCCCCTTCCTGACTGTCAGTGACATAAGTGCCCAAGAAATGACCTAGGTCCTTGAGCCACTCTCTAGCCCATGGCATGTCCCCAGCACTAAGCCTTGCACAGAACAGGTGATCAGAGCAAGGTCACCTGGGCCAGGACTCCGTCCTTCACCCCAGAGGGATGGGCCCAGCCCAAGGCTTCTGGGAGAATTCCAGGTGAAGGTGAGCAAGTGGATAAAATGCAGCCACTCAGCCGCTTCCTGCCACCCACTGGAGCCAGGGACTCAATGCATTTTGCTGCCAACACAGGTTCAGACTATGCAGGTCTATCTATTTGGAGGAAAGCGGGGAGGCAGACTGATCAGCCCCTCTCAGGGAAGAGAGGTTGAGTCAGGAGTGGAGGGTACATGCTTCTCTGGCAGGGATCTGGGTCACAGGTCTGCCCTGCTACTTGAGGAAAGTACTGAACTAGCTTTTAGCTATAGCTGTCTCGGCTGGTTTCTAACACAGAGAGATGCCTCTGTCCTGGCCTAAGAACCTCCCCCTGAGGTTCTTACATTCAACATTATTCCATAGCGTCTCTTCCCCAGCTGCTCATCCTGAGATGTATGAGAGAGGGGGAAGGGAAAATACACCAGATGGGAAGAAAGGAAGTACAAAGGAAATCAGAGAGGGAAGGAGGCTGGGAACCAGCATTTCCCTAGTGGGCCTGGGACATGTAATATATTTTATGTAATTTCAACTCATATCCATCCAGGGGTGTGAAGCATCTCCCCTCCCATCTCCAGATGAGGTCTTCCTCAGGGATCCCTATCCTGATTAATGGATGGGGTGCCCCCCCGGGCTCCCCGCTAGAAGGCTATAGGTGGGTGGGGGAGTGGAGGGGTGCAAGACTCGCTTCTCATTGCAACCTTGGACAAGACAGTGTCTCATTAGGCACCTTGATCTCTACATCTACCAATAGGAGTAGCAGAAACCCCCAGCCTCTAGACCCTGTGGAAATAAGTGGACTTTGTGATATTGAATAGAGCAAACCCAGAGGGCCAGGAGTCGGAAGGGGATGACCTGGCTGCTGGGTCCTCACCGCATGCTTACAACTGCAGGACATGGCACAAAAACAGACACCCAGGAAGATACAATAACAGTATTTATTTACAGAGAGGCAAAAATAGGGAAAGCAGAGTGGGGAGGGGAGAGAGTTACCAGCGGGTGGTGACTAGTTGTCACTGGCTCCCTCAGCAGATGGGGGTGGAAGGGTGGAGGAAGAGGTCGGGTGGCCCACTGAGGAGGGCCAGGCTGCCCAAGCCTGGGGACACACCTGGAGCCAGCTGCACATGTCGGGGAGGAAGCCGGGAGGCCCACAGGAGAGACCAGAGAGCCACAGGGTCTGGTGTTGGCTCCCATGGAAGAGCCCAGCAAGAGAAAGTAGCTGGTCTGGACATGCTGCAGTCCGCATGGGAGGAGAGGGCAGGCCTCCTAGCTCCTGGCTTTTAACAGCACCCCTCCCCCCCGCCCCCGGCCACTCCACTGCTCCTGCTTCCAGCAGCCCTCTCCCTCAGAACATCAGTGTGTGGAGTTCGGCCCCTTGTCAGGGAGAGAGGAAGTGGTCTGGGGCAGACTGGATCATCCAGTCTAAGAGCCACCCTGGCCGCCCTGTGGGCCCAGGAGAGCAGGGCTCAGCTGCCTGGGCTGCTCCAATATGGTGAGCTCTAGAGGGATGTCGCCCCTATGCACCTCTGTTGCCATGGCATGGAACTCTCTGCCTCCCCAACTCCCACGCCATCAAGGGAGCAGGTGCCTGCTCACCCTGCCCATGAGCCCCTCCTGTTGCCACCCTGCGGACTTGCCTGGATCCCTGGGCCCCTTAAGGGCTGTCCTGGTTTCTGCTCTCTTCTGACTCCCGCTGACTCCTGAACTATGCTCTAGGCATAAGCTATTTTAGTTACAAATTCCTTGAAATGCTACACCTTCCCTGCCCACCCGGACCAACCTCCCCAGGCCCAGCTGCTAGGTATTGATTTCCCCTTTAAATATTACTGCAGCCCAGGAGCATGTATGGATTAATTGACGAGGCTAGGCTTGTACCTGCACACTTCATTAACAGCTGCTACTAATTAGTGGAGTAGTCATTAAGAGACCTACTGGGGTTTTGAGGATAATAGTTTTATTTTTTTTCCATGACTTTTACGCATACAATAAATTGGGAAGTGAAACACCGTGGTCCCCAGTTGGAATGGAAATCATAGGTTAGACTGTACACAGGGCTTGCCCCAAGAACACGACAGAAACTAGAATCATCATAGGAGGACCAGAGTCAGGAGGGTCTTAGAGTCAACTAGTCTACCGCATATGGCCCCTGTGGCAGGATGAGGGGCAGGGCCTCCTAAGGTTCCACGGGGACAGGGAGACAGAGCTGGGACAAGCTCCTAGAGATGCTGGTCCTGCTTCGGGCCAGGGATGCCACAAGAAGACTGCTACATGAATTTGAGTAACCTTTATAAAGATGGAGCTTTAAGTACATGGCCACATCCCCTTTGTACCTCAAACCTGATGCCCTTGTCTGAAGATGGTGTAGCCCTTCCTAGTCCACTTCTGGGCTTTCTCCCAGAATCATTACATCATTCTACTCTTCCTTCTCCCGTGGGGACTTCTGGAGTACCTTCCTCCTGGGACCCCTTTCTCTGTGTTTAGCATGCTTTAGCTCTAAAAAATGGGCATGGCTCAGCAATCGACCTGCAGTGGCCTTTGCATTATCCATGCTGATGGAAATACCCAGTGATGGGAATTCAGTTTAAAGTGTGTGGATTTGGACAATTTACTGACATGTTGGAACTCCATCCTCTCTGGGTCAAGTGGGCTGATGCGGGCAGAAGGCCAAGTGCAGGGTGAGCAGAAGTGTGCAAGTTCTCACGAGATGGTAGCCTTCTGATCCTTGTCTCTGTAGGGCAGGGACTCAGTCATTGTGCTTTCCTCCCGCTGACTTGAATCATCACCCAACATACACTGAGGCATTTTACAGCAAAGCACCTTGACTTACTGTTTCTATTTGTACTAATGATAATAATTCTAATCACTAACTGTCCCTAACTATGAGTCAGGAGGTACTATTCTAAGTGCTTTATGTGGGTTAATTCATATTGTCTTCTTGACTACCCTATGAACCAGGTATATTTATTATGATTCCTTTGTCATGATGGTCATATAAGGAGGAGGCGGAACTGAATCCTTTCTTACAGCCCTCAATCCAAGTCCTCAGTCGTGGAAACCCTGCATCCCTTAAAGAGGTCGAATTCCTGGCTAAAGGAACCCTGGGGCATAGTGCATGGGTAGCAGTTGTGTTTGTACCACATCTATATCCTCCAGAACTGAGTTGGTTGATCCAGTGTGGTCACTTGAGGCAGAGGCTGCCCCACACTATGTGCTTTGGGTGGTCTGGCTCAAAAGTATGAGCCAATCTCACTCCTACTTGGTCAGGAAAAGGCTGAGTCTGGGAGAAGCACCGAGGAACTAGTCTCATGCCTATGGACCCATTTTGTCACCAACTGTGAGTGACTGGAGGGAGTTGAGCAGCCAAAAAGAGAGGCTTATGGATGCCTTGAGAGAGACTCCTGGTTTTGCAGTGCTTGTGCTTCAGTGCCCAGCAGTCTTATGGCGCTGGTTCCCATGAAGCCTGGCTGTTGTTTTGGAGTTCTGAAGAGGGTCTGCTTTATAGTGAACTAGTCTCTCTCGTTGAGTCTCTCTCATTAAGTGAGTGTCCCTCTCTTCTTTGCACACAGAAGAACTTTAAAATACTCTTTAAAATTTTAAATAATTAAACTTTAAAATTTTCTAGAATTTTCTTATCAGGTCTGTAGGAAGGGTTCACAGGTTTCCTGCGCAAGAATGGGATCCTAAACTAACTTGATTGGCATCAGAAGGTAAAGGTCTCTGGAGACAATGCCTAGTTGGAGAGAAACATCCGTA
The DNA here is from genome assembly GCA_004024925.1 of Scalopus aquaticus. NCBI lineage: Eukaryota > Metazoa > Chordata > Mammalia > Eulipotyphla > Talpidae > Scalopus > Scalopus aquaticus. Next base: position 62,310 of record PVIJ01008438.1, on the reverse strand, counting down.
CTAGTCAGGCTAAGAATGGGTTTTTGGATCAAGATTTTGCAATGGTGTAAAGAGATCTGAAGTTTCTGTCTTTTTCACCTCACAGTTCTAAGGTGAATGAGCCAAGTTGGCAGGTCAGAGCTGAGTTTTGGTCACTCAGGGACTCGGGTTGACCATGTCATTACCCCACCGCCTGTGAGCCTTGTTGTGGTCTCAGGGGTAGAGCTGGGAACTGCCCCAGCCGGAAGTAGAAGAGGACATGGCAGAGCCACCCCTGACATATCACTTCCACTCCATTTCTGCTGGTGAGAACTCAGCACAGGGCCCACCTAAATGCAAGGGAGGCAGGGAAAGGTAGTCTTGATCTGGGGTCAGCAAATATTTTTGGCAAAAGGCTCAAAAGGAAATATTTATGGCTTTGTGAGCCATATGCTCTCTGTTGCAAGTACTCGGCTCTGCCCTGTATCCCGAAAGCAGCCATAGACACTGTGCAAACAAGCTGGCATGGCTTTGTCCCAATAAAACTATTCATGGGCCCTGAAATTTGAATTTCATATAATTTTCGTATGTCACGAATATTATTCTTTTTATTTTTTTCCCGTCATTTAGAAATGTAAAAACCATGCTCAGATTATGGGCTATTAAAAAATAAGACATGGTTGCATCTGGCCAGTGCATATAGTGTGCAGACGCCTTATTTACTTGGTGATCTTGAGCTGGACACATTTTATCAGGGGAGACTGAATTTTGGTAGGGAGTCACTGGTCTCCACCACGACGTTCACTTTGGTAAGACGTAAACATTTTAGCAGAAGAGGGTACTCTTAGCCCACACCTCAGTCTAGAGAGAAGAGCAGAATTTGCTGGGAGTTAGTAGCCATCCCTCTCTCCCCAAACCTGCCAGGAGTGAGAAGAAGCCATGCCCTGGGGGATCCCTCATGTCAGAGGTTCTGGGGAAGGTTAGAGTATCACTGAGACTCTGGTAGCTGACATCCCCTAGTGCTGGTGGCCAGCCATGGTGGGGAGGCCAGTGGGCAGAGTTAGACAGGCGACAGTGCCCTGCAGTGCAGCACCTGTCCCTATGGAGGGGCAGCCAGTCACTCATAAGCAGGACACTCCATCCCAGCAGGACACTGCTGCTGGGGCTCATGAAAGCGATCCAGGAGGTGGCTTTTGTCCTTTGGACAAGGATGCTTTTTAATAATTAGAAAGTGACAACCGCAAATATTAAATGTGACCAGGAAACTTGTCAGAAGGGATGAAGACACTATTATTTGGCAAGTTTATGTTCTTCCATCCCTCCCTCCGTTCCTTCAACTACCAGCTTGTGGGGCTGGAGCTCGCAGAGCAAAGCTGATAGCAGTTATTGAGAAAAATAGAATCATTCCGTGTTTGTACATCACTGAGCTTATACTGTCAATCAAAAACAGTTACATATATTTTTGACATCAACTGCCAGCTATTCTTTCTGTGCCTCAGAAAAAATTCAGAACCCAAGACAGAAAAATTCACTCAGCGGTGTTAGATGTGGAATCAGACCAGCGTGGATCTGAGTCCTGGTTCTGCCAGGTCCTGTGTGACCTCTGCCAGCCTTTTGGCCCTGTGGGCCTCAGTCCTTCCTCTGCTAAATGGAGGAGAGTAATGCCGACAGTGTGAGTGCATTTTGAGAAGCCCATTTTAAATGCAAAGGGTGATTTTCCTTCCCTCTCTGGGTCTCATTCTCCTCATTTGTAAAATGAATGGGTTGCATTCACGGTGCATTCCTGTCCTAACATTCAGTAATTGTATTGACAATGGTTGAGTCTATGATTTATGAGGAGAAAACTTGCTTCATAGGTGCTTCCTTCTGGTGGAAGGTTTTGAAGATGAAGGAAGCAATAGCTCTCTGACCTGCCCCATCCTTAAGGACACAGCTCAAGCTCACCTCCTCTGGGAGGAAATCTGGGAAGCCCTCCTGGATTTCTCCAAATGCAGGCCATTTCACCCCTTCTGAAGGACCCACATGTTGGACTTGACCTTCTCTCCAGCCTTTGTTCCCTACTTACTGGTCTGCCTGAGGTTGGGAGTTGACAGTGTCACCTCCTTATAGCCACATTTGTCATGCTGGCCCTAACCCTCACCCTGATCCTACCTCTGAGCTCCGTGACTGGGTTCAGTGTATATATATGTATGTGCACGTGTCTATGTGCACATCATAGCTCTGCTGGTAACACTGGCCCCGCCTGCTGGTTTTAACCTAGCCCCAGGTCCTAACATTGACTGTAAGGTGTCCATGGCTTAGCCAACTTATTCAGACACTCACTTGTTTGACGTGGGTCCTGGCTGTAGTTTGAGTTGTATCTCTTAGCGCCTTTTCCTCATCTTATAGATGGGACCTGGAGGTTGTTCTGTTGTGGGGCCAACTAAAAGGACCCACCTATCTCACATCCCTTTTGGGCCTGGGGACTGGAAATACTGGATTCTGCACCCAGAAGCCCTTCTTGATCGTGATATAAAGAAGTCAGAAACCAGCTAGTTCCCAGATGTTCTATTGGCCTCAAAACCCAATAGTGGCATCAAGGACCTGGAAATGTGCTATCTCACATGGAGGTGCATCCTCTCCTCCCATCACAATGCCAATGCCCGTCCTGGGAGAGTCACCTTATCCAGGACATGGGAGAATGCAAACGAGCTATGTATGTATGTCGCTAAATTAAACCAGTGCTCAATGGTCTTAGTAAATATCTAAGTACCCGATAGCATGTTGTACTATGTGACATGGTTCAGTTCTTCCATTAATTCCTGCATTTTCTTGTTCATTCAGCCCATGTGGTCTGACCACTTGTGCTGGGACTACAGGGGTGAATAAGGCAGAAATAGTTTCTGGTCTTGTGGTATTACAACGTGGGGGGAATCTACACAAGTAAACAAACAATTGCAAAAGTATTTGATGAGCCAGCAGCCTGGGTTATAGAGTTGAAGGTGGCCAGACAAAGGTGGGGTGGGTGGCACAGGGCAGAGCACCTGGGATGTTCCAGGCAGAGAGACCATGGATGTGAAAGAAGATAGGTAGGAGAAGCAATTGGGTGTGAGGAGTAGAAGGGAGAGCGCTGTGTCTGGACAGCAGGTCGGGGTGGGGAGGACAATGTGGTGTTAAGGGGATAGACTCTAGAGGCTTTCAATAAGTATGCTAATAGTGTTTGGACTGAGGGCATAGGGGGCCCCCTCACCAAGCTTTTCAGGCAGTGGTGCATGAGATAAGTTCTCGTTTTAGGATTCCTGTGTGCAGGGTGCCTAGATAGCTGGATGGGGGCAAAGGGGATCTGTTACATTCACCAGTTAATGCATGTGGGTGACTAGACTGCATAGAATGGAATGGAATGGATAGAAGAAGATGGGTCTGAGAGCTATAAGGGGAAAGAGTCAACGGGACTCAGAGATGGGGGAGAGGGACAGGGAACATCAAGACGATTCTTAGGTCTCTGTTTTGAGCAATCGGCTGCACAGTGATATCTTTAAGACTGGGACACAGAGGGAAAAGTGGTCTTTGGGAGTAAGATGATGATTGTTTTGAGATGCCTGGGAGATACCTAAGAGATATGGAGTTTAGGAGAGAGAACTGGGGTAGTGATAAAGGTAGGGGGTCTTAGACATGAAGATGAAGCCTCCTGGAGGGGTCACATCTCTCAAGGAGGGTGTAAACATCTTGGGGTGGGGCACTGGAAGTTTTTCTCAATGCTGTAGGGTCTCTATGTATAATGAAACTAGTCTTCAAGTTATAGACTCTCTCTTGGTCAATCAGAGGAAAAACTCAAATTATATATCAACTGTATACCCCTCTGGTCAACAGAGGAAAAGGAGACAGAGCTAAGAGCAAGCAGTAGAACATGTAGAACTCAAGGGCAGTCCTCATGCCTCCTCCTCCTGGTCCCCGCCTCCAGGCCTTTGCACTGGACAAACTGATCCCTAGACCACCATATCTCCAATTCTGACCTGGCTAGATAGCTCCTCAGCTTTTAAGGTGTTATCTGGAATAATACTGTCTCCTCAGAGAAGCTTTTCTGACCACCTCCTCCGAACCATGCTGCCCCAGCAATCCCTACCTGGCACCTGGTTGGATTTCCTCACTCCCTAGAACCCTCTGAAGTCTGTTGTTATCCCTTTGGGCATTTTTTCCTGTTTCTCCTGACCTCATGGGCAGGGACCTTGTCCATGTACAGCTGCTTCTCCAGAATTCTCCTTGGCTGGAGTTACCGCTTGATCCCACCTCCCTTCTCTCCAGCGGCCTCCCCAAGAACAAAACCTGTGGGTCCTGATTTTGAAGTCTTTCCAGGACCTGTCTATTCCTTTACCTCAGTCACCCCTCTCTGAAATGAGTAAGTCAGTGAGTCTTGCTTGGGTGACTCCTTTATCCTTCTTCCAGGGGTATCTACCTAGAATGGAAATTTTCTTTGGCTCTTTTAGCAAAAACTCTTCAAGGGCATCTGAAAATAACTCCAAATGTGTATGACATTTTCTGGAGGCTTCTGTAGACTAGCCCCTGCCTACCTTTCCATTTTTCTCTACTACTTTGTCCTTCTCTCTTTCTGGATCAGACATAAGGAATCCTCAGCCTCTCCAGTGAGCCACCCTCTCTCACCTTGGTGCCTTTGCCCTGCCTCTTTGTCTGGAGCAGGTAGTGGGAGCTCTATAAAACATACCTGTAAATGACAAATTCAGGAGAACAAAAGGAGAGAGAATTCTCCCCAGGACAGATATGCCACCTGTCTCCCTCCCCTTGAGGAGAAGTCTGTCAGAGCCGTTTTCATTCTCTTTGTGCTTCTCTCTTAAGCCTCAAATGCTTTCCTTCCTCCTAGCATTTGATGCCTGAGCCTCAACCCAGCACCTCCAACTGCCTCCAGGGCCTCGGCTACCCCAGGCAGCCTTAATTAATTGTAAAATTGATTAAGCAGCCCCCTTTGTTAGACCAGGCTGGTGTTTATTTGTATTTTCATATTATTATCCTTTTATACTTCTCTGGGCGCCTTCAGCTCTCTACTGACACCTTTTATTGGGGAAATGTTAATTTAAAAATCATCTATAATGCAGGTGTCACAAATCAAAGCTGTTCGGTAATGAGTTGCTCTTATGTCGTATAAAAACAATTAATTAAAACCCTTTCTGAGAGAACCATGCAGGCAGATTTATGTTTCCCAGTGTCTCCCCCTCGACCTTCCTGTTCAAGGACCCTCATGAACTCAGCTGGCTTCTACAGGAGGATGGTTTCCTCCTACCTCTGCCCAGGACAGAGTTCCAGCCTGGTGGAGTGGGGAAGCCTCCAGGTGGGCAGCTGGTCCCACCTCATTGAGGTATAGGGGATGGAGAGGGACTTTGCCATGGTCACAAGTGATTGAGTGGCAGTGCCAGGCTCAGAACAGCCTCTGCCACTGGGTTCTGTCTTTGTCATCACTGCTGGCATTTAGTCTGCTGTCCTCCTTATGAGGCTCGCTGCCTGGTGGAGGCATGGTCACCTGCATTATTGTCTTGACAAGGCTGGCCCAGTAAATATCATTCATTTCCCCACTGACAGACATGGCAACCTCACGAATGCTTTCCCCTCTTTGCTAATCAAATCAGCACATAGGAAAACTTGTTGGGGGCATTGAAGCTCTGGTCTTGCCTCTGCTCTTGACCTGTCATATCATCGAAGCTCTGGTCTTGCCTCTGTCTTGACCTGCCACATAAACTTGGTAAATCTCTTCTCCTTGGTTGGGCTTCAATTTCTCTCTCTACAAAGTGGGTTTAGAACAGGAGTTGTGATTTTAAATACTTCCAGATACCTCTAACAAATAAGGGAGTTTAAGTTCTGGTGGGAACTGTGAAAAACTGGAGAAGAACATGCTATTTGTGAAGAGGACCGCACCTCTGGCTGCTTGTGGCCACTTGGGAAAGCAGTTCCAAAATTGCTCTTTTTAGGAAAAGCTGGAAAGTCAGCTCAAAAATTTAAAATGCTGGCAAGGATAACAATCCTTGGTTAATTTGCCCTCACATCGTATCTTTGCCCTTCCCTGTTCTGCTCTGTGTCTTGGAGTCTGGCCCCTTCAGTGCCCAGGCAGTTGTGTTGAGTCAGTGGGAGGCTCTGGAAGGGGATGGAAGTGAGAGTTCGGGAGGCAGAGAGAGACCGGCTCATCTCTCTTCCGTCCCTCGGCCTCCACCTCTGGCGGTGCCCACAGTTCTCTGTGACCCAGCAGCTTCCACGTTGGCCAGGTCAGCATGGTCCCTGAGCGCTGGTAATGCCACCTCCCGCCTCATCCCCTAGGGTTTTGCTGATATTGCTGCTCTCTGGATTGCCTTGCTGATCTTCATCTCCTTTGTGACCTATCCTTGGGCTAAATTCCCTCTGCTTTAAATGCCTAGAGTGGTTTATATGTTCTTGGTTGGATCTTGACTGACACAGTGAATTATATTACTTAACACGGTGAGGGCTTGCCTGTGGACTGGGTGGAGAATGGAGAACACCAGTTCATGACTGGTTTGGATAAGCTTAACTTTGTGGCCATAACTTGGTTCAATCTTTACCTGGGAAATCAGACATCTCTTTCTGTATTTTCTCTTTTTTTTTTGAAGGTTAAAAGTAATAGTTGATGAAGTAATAGTTGATGAATAGTTGAAGTAATAGTTGATGAAAGTAATAGCTGATAGTCGAAACGCCCCTGTGTTTTCGAAACTTCCAGTCTTTAGGGTGAACATACTCTCCAAGGCTCTTGGATTCTGGCCTTTCTGCCTGGACTGTATGTAAAGCTGACCTCTGGTTCTCCATACTGGGGCCTGTTTTGGCTTTGCCCTGGTTGGTGCCCCCTCCTGGCAACGAGGTGGCATTGCTCGCTTGTGGCCTGTGAGTGGGACTTGGGTGGGCTCTGAGCAGTCACCTTTGCCTCTCCTGCCTTCTTCCAAGCCCAGGCCACAGAGAAGGAGTGTGAGAGTCAGGACTAGAACCCTTGGCCTAGGGTAGTGGGCATTCCATGCCTGCCACATGGCATACTACGTACAGGGGCTGGATACCCCCTGACTGAGAAGACATAACCCCACCTACAAGGGGGTGTCCTGCCAACCAAGGTGGGGCATGCTGTCATGGGAGGGAGCTGACTAGACTCAGGGACCGAGCTCCTGACTTTTAGATTGTTCCACCACAGTATGGAATATGCTTCCTCTCCATCTGACATTGTGTGATTTGGGGACTGTCCAACTCAAAGTGAAAGAAGCCAACCATGTGGCGAGCCACCCCCTCCCCCTGCCGGTGCGCCCCTCCTGCCCTCCCAGCTGAGGGAGGACCCCTCCTGGTGATCCCATCCTCCCCTCTGAGTGGGGCTGTGAAGTGTCTAATCCAGGCTTTTATCTGGCATCCACAATTATAATGTCAAGATTGAATAATCTGCCTTTATCTCCTGGGTGACAGCCATGTAGAAACTTCAAAAGAAACAGTTTTGCTGGCATCTAACAGCTTTTGTTAATTACTATATCCCAAAGAAAATGAAATAAAGGAGGAAGAAAAATGATATTTCTCTGTGACAACTTTGTAAAAATATCAATGATGAAGCGGCACAGTTATGGGCTTTAACTATTCATGCTGCCGAGGAGGGTCCGAGTGTCTGAGGACACGCGTGTGCACACACTCACATCTGCCCACACACCCTCCACACCGTCACAGACACTCACTCTCACACCCCTGCACACCTCTCACACACAACACACATCCGCACATACACACCGTTGCACAGACTCACATAACCCCACACACACACATTCCCACCACACCAGCCTTGTGTCCACATTTCATGCAAATGCACACGCACACGCGCGCACACACACACACACACACACACACACACACACACACAAGCCCAGGCGAGTCTTCCTCCTGCCTTTGATTGTTCAGAGCCCTCCCCACGTTCTGCCTGTACCTGGCCCCAAGCTTGAGCCTGGGTGGATCTGCCCGGCTAGCAGGAGACACACAGGAGGGCCAGTGCCAGCTGCGGTGCTCACTGCGGTTACGTGGCATTGCAGACTGGTGAGTGGAGTGAGCGCTGCCCAGGGACCAGCGGGGTTGATGGCTGCCCAGCGTGAGATGGGCCTGCATCAGGAAGCAGGCTGTACCCAAGATAAACAGGGTACAGCCTCCTCCGACACACGCACTCCTTGACACACTCACACTCTCTGACAAACACACACCTTTGCTCTCATTTGTACACTTTCATACATGAGTATACTAGTTCACGCTCTCAGTTATGCACACATGTATACACATTCTTTTATTCATTTCCCAAACCATGTACGTAAATAGATTTTAAGCCAAATTCCATTTCTCTGAGTGGCTTTTGATGGCTTAATTAACCAGCAGTGGGTTAGCAGAGATATTACTAATGGCAGAAACTGACAAAAGAAAGCCCCAGGAGCCTTACTCGGTGACATGTGCTCCCCTGGATATGGGGGAAGGGGTTCTTGGAGGGCAGAGGGATGTGGCCCCAGGACAGCCCAGGTCCAATGGGGTCAGGAGGCCTGGCATATGGGTCTGGCCTCAGTCTCTCCAGCTGTAAAATGGGAGAGTGGGACCCATTATTCTAGGGCCCATGTAGTGGTGCTGTTCTTGGACCTTGATGAGGGTAAATCAACACTTCTGTGCACCAGGGTGCCCCAGGGAACAGTGGACTCAGTTCAAAGCAGAAAGAAGAAAAGGCACACCAGCACCCCTGTATCAGCCTGCTCTTGACCCCAGCCCTCCTCGGTGCATGGAAGACGCTGAGGGCAGACACTGGGAAGTCCTGAACACTGAGTGGATGAGGGTGGTGTCCTGTTTTGTTGGAGGGGGCAGCAGGTGTGGTCTGAGCCAGCTTATTAGGGGGCAGGGAAGACTTTTGTCCTGGGCAGAGGGCACAACCAGCTCTCAAGAAGAGGCTCAGGGGTACTGTGGAGGGGTCTCAACTTTCTGGAACCCAGAGGGGAGACAAGACCAGGAAGGCATTTTTGGTGATCTCTGTATTTGGTGACCTCTATATTAGTTTTTAGGACCAGAAGCACATTCAAAGTGGTTCTAGTAGAGGCAGAGAAGTTCCTGTCATCTTGGGCTTTCTTGTATGTTTTTTTCCTCTTCTTTCTCCCAGACACTGTCAGGTTTGTGCAGTAAATGGTTGCGCCTCTTCAGCTCGCCACCACCTGATCCAGTGACCAGAGTTCTCTGGCCCCAGTCCTGGACAACGGGACCCAGGTCTGGGGAACGGCCCACACAGGGTTCTGCTTGGGTCTCATAGGGTCTCACTTTGGGGTGGGGTCCCTTGGTGGGTAAAGCATGGCACACCCCTTCACAAAACTGTGGATGCTACATGGTCCTCAGAGAAGGGGATGTGGCTTGGGCTCTGTCCCGCAGACCTTGAAAATCTGGAAGACAGCATTTACACTGGTGTCCCACGGGGAGTCATGGCAGGTGAATCTGCTGTGCTTTAGAAAGGCCATTTTATTCTAGAATCATAAGTGGTTTGAGGGGAATGGGGATGAAGGGAAAGACCCCCTAAATCTCTGAGATTTAGTTAGAAACAACACTCTTCCCTTCTACCTAACTTGGCTTCCTGGGGGAGATTCTGTTATAACTTCCCCTTTCCTGGGAGGAGCAGCAAGGGGAGGTTCCTGGCACTTGTGGGTCAGACCTTGGCCTTCAGAAGCAGGTAGGTAGACAAGGATGGTGTACTCTCCCAGAGGGACAGTGGGAGCCTGAAGGGGAAGTTTGACACTTAGCTAAGAGATGAATCTGTTGGCACAGAGAGGGGACTGGGGCAGGTCCAAGGAAGCCCACCAGCCTGCCCAGGAACCAGGTGCTACCCCTCTGGGGATGTTTGGAAGCGTGGAACCTAGCATCGAAGGGAGCCAGAATGAGAGGGGAGCCTGTTGAATGAGAGAAGTGACTAGAATTCTTCTGGGACCTTTAGTCAGAGGTACTCTGAGGTGGCGTCTCTGAGGTGGGTGGCCCTGGAGCTGCTCTAGGTGGCTTCCCAGGACTGCTGTAGAGGCTCGGGAAATGCCCCCAGTAGCTGCAGTCCGTACTGCTGCTCATGCGTGATAGCTCGAATCCCACTGCTTGTCCCTCACTTGTCCCCAGCCACTTCCCAGGAACTCCCTGAAAACTCTTCTAATGAGGCCAGGAGGACACCAGCCTGGTTGTGCACCCCAAAGTTTGATAGGCACATGAGGGTTCCACCCAAGGCAGAATGATACTGAAGTGGTTGACTCTGGAACTCTGAACCAAGACCCCAGGGCTTAGGTTGCACAGCACTGATGAGAAGAAGACGTGCAGCACCGTGCCAGAGGCTTGGGGTCACAGTATCCCCACGAGGGGGTCCCTTCTGCCCACTGGATCCCTAGACACTTTTAGTGCTGACAGCTCTCTCTGCAGGTTACAGATCCCTCAAAGCCCTGACTCATCCCCCACCCCCCACCCTACCAAGTACCCTCATCCCCAAGACCCTGGTGCAAGATGTGGGGAGGGAGCTGGGGTTGTTCATTCCCCCCAATTAACCCTGCTGGGCAAGGGGGAGCACTGGCCCCAATCCATCTCAGCCAGGGCTGGGTGCCCCTCCCTTGCACTAGTCATTAGTCTCCCTGCTGCAGGTAGAGTGACAGGCCAACTCCAGCTCCTGAAAAGGCCTTTGTTTTATCGCTTTCAGTTCAGATGCTTCAGAGCACTAGCAGGCCATATTTTAATCTCAGGTCTTTGCAAACAAAATCGTTAAAAGCAGATGGCTGTGAAGACTGCCATGAATATTAATAGATATCGAAAAAAAAAAAAAGGCCCCTTAATCTTTCCATAAATCTTTTCCGAGGAGGTGGGGGAAGACTCCGAGGAGAGGAGGGCTGCAGCTTCGCTGTAGGTACCCGGCCCTTTTATTCCAGCTTGATCTCTAGGGCTGAGTAATTAGCATGAGGGTAAGGTGGGTTCCATCCAGCACGGGGGCCTAAAGATGGGCCTGAAGCAGCAGGCCTGAGCTCACCACACTCTTACCCTCCCCTTCCCCCTGCGGAGCTGAGGACAGGCTTCCTCTAAGCCCCTGCCAACTGTGGATGGGGGGTGGGCTGTTCTTTGGCAGCCCATGTAGTGTGCTAATCCTAGCTGATCACCCTTGTGTCAGTTTCAATGCAGGTCACAGGTATAATTATCATCCCCATCTCACAGATTAGGAAAAAGATTCAAAAATTGGAAACCTCTAGTTTGATATCATTGGGTTAGTAAATGGAATAGAAGAGACTGGAACCCAGATCTTTTTGACCCTAAAAACCTGTGCTGAAAATCTTCTGAGATCATCTCTTCCCTCTGGCTCCTGTGCCAGTCTTTCCTGTACACATGCTTTGGTACTGGGCATTTAACAATTCACAATTCATTCATTTGGATTATATGTCTCCCTCTCTTTTTAGTTCTCTTTTAAAATGCATCACCCTTGGGAGAAGTAACCTATTAAGTGGTTGAGAAACATTAAGAGCTGTTCAACCGCTTAATCCAGGACCTGAGTTGGAGTCTTCTTAGCTTAGCCATTTCCTGACTCGGTGACCTTGAGCCAGCATTTAATTCCATGAGTCTCTTTCCGCTGGACAAAAAAAATGGGAATAATGAAACAACCGTGTGAGATAGACTGGATCAAAATTTAAGGAGATCAAAGATAGGAAAACACTTTGAAAACCACACACTGTGGCACACCTGCAGAGGAATGTTGTTTTCAGTGTCCAAACACCTCATTCATTTCCAGGGCACTTTCATGACAGGACCATATAAGCAACCGTGGGGGAGCAGGGGCACAGGCGTGCTGGGGTTGGGGTGGGTAGGTGGAAGGAGGGGAAATGGCGGCCCCACAGAGTCAGTGACAAGCGTCCCAGCATTTCTTTCTCTGGCCCAGCATAAGGCTTGTTTTGCCTTATGCTTCAAATCAAATTCAATCATCTTTCGACCTCCTTTCTTCCCATCCATCATTCCTTCCTCTCTTTTCTCCTTCCTTCCCTCTCTTCTTACTTCTACCCTCCCTCCCTCTCTTCTCTCTCTGCCAGAAACTGTTTTCTGATTTTTTCCAAGGGTGTGGGCTCAATGGTGGACATGAGTGCAGGGTTCATGCACTAAATAAATAGCAAACAAATTAAAGAGCTACAAACTGGATAAGTACTGTGGAAACAGAAACAGGACTGAACAAGGGAATAAGCAGGGGACCCACTCTAAATAGCACTAGGCTCCTTTGTTCTCCCCAATGGATTTCAAGACCAACACAGGACAGTCCTTAGAGGAAGCAGGTGAGAACCAGGCAGCTAGAGCTGCAGAGGGTCCGAAGTAGGGTAGCTTTTTTGTATGTGTTTCCTTCCTCACCAGGCAATAACCCAGCCCTGCAGGCCCTGCCCTTCTCCTGGCCCCCACTCTGTGCAGCCCAGCCCTGGCCTGGAATCACCTGCCCACAGTTGCCCTCCCTACGTAGGATGATCTGGCTAGGCCTAGACTTCAAGGTTGGGTTTAAGCAAATCCCAGATGCAGAGGAGGTGGGGCAGTGGGGGATGGGGGGTTGGCACAATGGTGTGTGTGTGTGTGTGTGTGTGTGTGTGTATGTGTGTATGTGTGTATGTGTGTCACACCGAGTTCTCTTGCTCTGAATTTTCATATAAAGGGTTCTGGGTGGTGGGGGAAGAGCCCGGGGACTACTTTTGATAGAAACCTCAGATATGGAAGAAGAAATCCATCACTCCAATCCTGTTAAACTGTTGCTATTCCAAACGCAACGAATTCTTGAAGCCTGAGTACAAAGAGGCAGAAGCTTGTCATGTTTCAACAAACATACTTTATTATACTGTATAATTTAAGGTATCATTTTATTCAAGTGACATTCAAACGTGTGAAAAACGGTTGCATATGCCATAGCCATTAATGAAATCATTACGTACAAATGGTTACGCTTTACCAAGTCATTCATTAAAAGCAAATTAATGAGGGGGACAGCATTAAAATTTTTCGCAATCATTACCAGGTCCAGCCTAACCCACTTTTATAAATATTCATCAACAAAAACGTGCCTCAAGAACTCACCCAGTAAATTAAATTCTCGTCTTGAAGTGTTTTGCTTCTATTAATGGCCTCGGCCGTGGTACTTTCTTTGATTTGTTTTCCGGAACTTTGGGATATATTGTACGGAAATAATGACAAACTCTGAGTAATCGCTGATAATTAGGCCAAATCTATTATTCCCATGGTATTTACATTTTGATTACTATTTTCCCCCCAAAGG
>PVIJ01008438.1:0-48976 GCA_004024925.1 Scalopus aquaticus | reverse complement strand
TGCTGAACCATGGATGGTGCCACTAACTCTAACCTTTACACAGACTTTTCCCTCTGCATGAAGTGCTCTTTTCCTTTTATCTGCTCAGTGAACTCCTACTCATCCTGCAGAACCTCTGCTCAGTGGCTATCATCTCTCTGAAGCGAGCCTTGTTTGATTCTCAACTCCTACCCCTGACAGAACTGGTTATACTTTCTCTCTATACTATTTCTATTCCTTGTAAATATTTATTATCTCCCAAAGGAGAGGAGGAGGCAGAAAGATCTCAGGTTCATGATTCTAGATAGACTGATTTTTTTTTTTTGGCTGAAAAGAATATACTTATTATCTTATAGTTCTATAGATCAGATATATATTATTTGGCTTGTGGCTTCCTTCTTTCATCTTCAAAATTAGCAACATTGGACTGGTTACTTCCATATTAGACATATGATGTTCTTCCCTAAAGAGGTTAGACTTATAGCCTCTGAAACAACATTTGGAGAGAAGTGATCATCTGCAGCTTATAGGTTCTGCCCCATCACCGGTCCACATTACTTAGAGTACATGTACTTAGAGTACACTGTGAGGTCACATTGTTTTTGTAAGTAATGTGGTTATCTTGGAAAGAGCATGCTTTTTATTGCATTGCGTTTTGAGGATGGAAAATGTGCATTTATGAGATAGAAACATTTAAACCTACCCATAGTGTTGGTGATCCTGTTTTGTTTTGAATGTTTAAAAAAAATCATCTTAAGAGAACAAAAACACAAGGTAGAGTGGGAAGGAGAAGGAAGTTCTTTTACCCCAGGAAGTCCTGTAGGCGCATACTCCATATGCAGTGTATGTATTGGCTCACTTATCTGCTCTACTTTGTCTATATATATTCCATAGTAGTTGAGAGCACAGGCTCCAGGACTAGACTACCTGGATTCTAACCTAGCTTCATGACTGGGTGGCTCAGGCGAATTACTTACCCTTGTGTCTCACCTTCCCCATCTGTAAAATAGGGGCTAGTCCTAGCATCTGCTCATCCACAAATTCACAAATCATTCCTAAGTCAAGAGCCTGGCGTGAGGCTGTGTATGAGAGCTGTCCCTGTCATGGCTGCAGGACGGGGCTTATCTGCTTTTGACCTCAGTGCAGCCCCTAGTCCAGGGTAAGGGGTCTGCAAATATCTGCTGTCGCTTCACTGGCTGGACTGCGTGGTCCAGACCTCCTTGTGCACAAACTCTGCCCACATAGACCTTGTGAATCACCCCCATAGCCTCTCCTGGACGCCGGGAGCATCTGCGGGGATGTCTGTAAACAAGTGGAGGCCTATTACCAGATGGCGTTTTCCTCCCTTCTTAAACACAATCCATCAGATAAGCCTGCTCCCATTTTCCTCCTGCCCTCAGAAAGGCACAGAATCGGGGTGATCAAATGAGATTTTCCCACTGTCAGTGTGCTATCTATGGCTGCATTTAGTTTTATTTTTCACGGAGGAACAGCCTCTTAAGGGAACACAGTTCTCTCTCTCTCTTGTGTAGCAAGGAGCTGAGAGACTGCTCTTCTGCGGGTAAAGTGGCTGATGGCATACCCGATATGGAGAGTGCTGCTCTTATTGCCTCCATGCCGAGGTTCCTCGGGGTGGGGGTAGGGGTGTGGGGGTCACCCAGTGGCTAGTTCAGCTTTTCCTCCTTTAATGGGGGAGGCCTTGGAAGATAATTAGTCCTGGTAATTCTCTACAGATGGGTCAGCTGAGAAGACAGTATGGTGTGTAGAGATCTGGGGTGGGGGGGTGTGTGGCACAGAGTGGTTAGGTGACTTGCCTGAGGTCACACAGCTGAGGAATGTGGAAACAACATTTGAGGTCTGGTTGAGGGCAATAGAGTTCACACTGATTTTGAGGAAAGGAGCATGGAAGAGGCAACCTGTCTAGGAAGGCAAGGTGTCATGGGCATTTTGTCCACACAAAGCTTAGAGAACAGGCATGTCTGTGTATTGGTGGTGGTGTTGGGAGTGGGGGTGGAGGGTAAGTTGGGAAGGCAGAGAAGTGACTTGCAGTCTTATTGGCTCATTGCAAAAACAGCCCCTTGCCAGCTTTAAGGCCCAGAGACAGACACCTCTGAACTCCACCTCAGGTAGATAATAGTAGATAATAATAACATCCTCAACCATGCAAAACTTAAGAAAGAGATAAGGACAGAGAGCAACAAATGCAAAGAGCAAAGTGAAGAGAAGTCCTAGGCACAGAGTTAGCCACCAGGGACAATGGAGGAGAGTGTTCCCGCATAGCCTCAGCTATGCCAGCCAGAGACACAGAAACTGAGCAGATGAAGCTTGAGAACTCTGCCCAGACTTACAGAAACAGCGAGAGGTGCATCCAGAGACCCATGCAGGCAGAGATACGGGAGGGCATTAACCCATGGGCACGGAAGAGAGCAGACAGCAGACAGGAAGAGACAGTCATCTTCCCCGCCTGGCACTCTCAGGCAGAGTGCCAGAGACAGTGGTTTGTTGCATGGAGACCTGGCAGGCACTCAGAGAGCATCCCTTGATGGTGAGTGGCCACACAGCTCTGAAATCATGGCAGCAAGTCCTGTCTATTGAGAGGCTGTTGGGTAAGGGCCCTTCTCTCTGCCAGCACTAGGTGCTCGGTGCCTAGCACAAGGGTGGGCAGTACAGACCTGTGCCCACCTGCCATGGCATTTACCTTAGTCTCAAAGGTGTGAAGGGAAGTGTAGTGCTCACTGGCAGGGAGGCCTCAGTCACCATTCCCATCTGCTCCTTTGAACTTTGCTTGCAGGGAACAGACAGCCTGCCTGGTTGTGCCAGTGCCTGTCTGCTCAGCCTGCTGTTGCTCTGGCCTCTCCTAAGTCTGCCCCACAGAAGCTTCTGAGAGGGGAGGGGAGCTGTATGTTGAAGAGATACTCACAGACGTATTGGACGGGCATAGTCCCGCAGAAATAAACTGAGCTTAGGGAACAGGCTCCAGTGTTCACAATGTTCACAAGAAGGTACAACCCATTAAAAATGAACCTCTGGCTTGGACCTCAGTTTGCTCACCTGTAAATGGGAGCACTTCACCAGGTGAGCCTGGCTGCTTAGTGAAAAATCAACTGTTGTGCCTTTAGAAGTTCCTCTTGGACCAGGAGTTCCCACAGAGCAGGGCCGGTGTGACTTTATTCTCCATCATCTCCCCCACAGGGCACTGAATACATATTGATCAGTGAGTGAGTTGTCATGTTTCTATTCATATTCATAGTGATGATTTGTTGAATTCTTGCTACAGGTCAGGCGTTTGACTGCCCATTGTACCCAAATTGGCAACAGTTCTAGTGAGTAGGGATGCTTAGGATTCAGTTTTGTAGGTAGGAAATGGAGACCCATTGAGGCAAAGTAATTTCCCTAAGATGATGCAATTGGGAAGCAATAGAGCTGGTATTTGTAGCCAGGTTGCCTGAATCTCAGTTTGGAGAGCTTGCCATTTCATTGTGCAACTTTTCATAAAAACATTTTTTTTTTAACCATTGGCATAAAAATATTTATACGGACTACCTCATTTGCTTTGCAAAATCCCCAAATCCAGGCCACCACCCTCCCTTGCCTGGCTCTCGCGGCAGCCTCCTCTCTGGTCTCCTTGCCTCTACGCCTGTCCCTCCAATAGACTTCCAGGCAGCAGTCAGGGTGACCTTTTCAAAATGCAAGTCTCATTTGATTGCCCCCCAGAAGAGAACTGGGGCTTCTGTTGCTTGGGGGATAAAGATACAACTCTTGAGCGTAACTCATGAGGCCCTGCCAAGCGCAGTGTCTCTTAACCTGCAGCTACAATCCATTAGGGGGCTGCGAAATCACTGCAGTGGTTGGTGAGCTGCATTTTCTTAAATTGAAGCGATAGACCAGGCTAGCACAGAAGTCAGCAGACTCTCAGGGTGGATCACATTTAATACGGCCACAGTTACATTTTTTCATCAGTTCTGAGAAATGGATGTATGTGAGTCCTACGTTCTGGGTCACTGGCAAAATGTATTTCTTAGGGCATTGTCAAAAACTTAGGAAGCCACTGGTTATGAGCCCGTGGTCTTGTGTCACCTTGTCCACATCCCTTCACTCTCGGCCTCAGGTTTCGGTCAGGCACTCGGCTTTTTCCTGGAATTTCTTCCTGCCTCTTCATTTAGTTAACGCCACTCATCCTTCCTGTCTCAACTCAATCACTGCTCTGCCTGCCCCTATGGACTGTGGACCGCCTCTTTCAGCACTGCTGCTGTTGGCTGACGGTGCTCATGTGCTTATTCAGCAAGTAGCATTCATTCCCATTGACCTATATGCTCTGTGGGTGGGCCACCCGAGGGGTCATCCTGCCTAGAGTGTCCCTCGAGGACAGGAACAGGTTTGTTTTTGTTTGCTGTTGTTCCCTGTGCCTAGCACCGTGCCTGGAATTGTGGAGGCATTGCAATACATTCTGCAAGGCATTTATAGAATGAATAAATTGTAAAGGGCAGGGTATTGCTCTTTTCTTTACAGGTGAGGAAACTGAGACCCACGTGGGCCCTAGAGGGAGGTACCTGAGGCCCTCAGAACTCCTCAGGATCTGTTCTCTGTGTTCTCTTGATTGACCCCATGGGTACCATGTAGTTTTTGAGGTCTGACCCTGGGAGTCATCCTCACCCTCCCTCCCTTCCTCCTCTCCTCACCCCCATGTGCCCCCTCCCATGAGGCTTCTTGGCTCTCTTTTCAGTGTTTCTTCATCTCATAGTGTTTCTTCTCCTTTTCCAGCTGGCTGAGCATGATGCCTGGGGTGGCTGGAGGAGGCACAGCTCAGAAAGTGACAGCGACAATATTAGGAGTGAAAAAGATCAATTAAGCTCATCGAGCTGATTTGTGAAGCTGATTAAATTAGGAGCCTCCCCGGGGGCAGATTCTCTCTCAGGTTGACAGACCAGCTGCTGACTGCCTGTGGGGGCACTTGCCAGCCCCAAGGGTAGGGTGGGGGCCGCTTTGCCCTGTGCTTTGTATGGAGAGTGGATGTGGGGAAGTGACACTTAGAAGACTGAGACACAGCCAGGGCCAAGCTCAGTCCCTGGCCTGTTTTCCTTACCCTTTCTCTGGGAGTCTTCCCAACAAGCTTTGGGGGCTGGGGGTTGAATTGACTTTAGAATAAGACTCTGGGCCTTAGAGAGTTTAGGTGATCTGTGCAGGGTGGAGATGTGGTGGAGCTGGGATTGTACCTAGGACCAGGTGTCCCTCTGTAGTCTGCCCTCTTGCTGCTCAGCCCCCACTCTTGGCTTCAGCCTCCTGGTTTGTCTTTCCATTTTTCTGGGCTCAAGTCTCCTCCTCCCCCTCCTCCCTACCTCGTTGACTAGATATAATCAGATTATCTCTCCAGTAACCTGACCCCGCTGCCTTGGCCTCTGGACACTCTTTCATGGCCTGTCCCCAGGGCAGTTTGGGCCAGGATATCCTTGTATTTCAGAATCCATCCCTCTCTCCCAGGCCCTGGGTGAGGGGGAGGGGAGCAGGATTTGGACAAAGGCTCTTGTGTGTATAGGAAAAATGAAGCCGGGGGAGGTTTCAGAAATGAGGTCAGCTTCTTTAGAATGCAAGGCTAGGGAAGACTTTGAATGCTGCAGGCTGCAGGGCAAGGTCTTCCTCAAACCCCACCATAGGGCAGTTGGGGATGGGAAAGCCCCAAAGACCAGGTAGCTATGGGGTGCTGCATTTCTGAATGGAAAAGCAGGGCCACAAAGGAGCCACAGACACAGGAGGGTGCTTGGATGCAGCTGCGAAGGGCGTGAGAGTATAGGAGGGATTCTTAGCAGAGGGGGACTTCGGTACCAGCTCAGAAAAGGCCAGAGTAGCCTGGCAGGACAGAGTATTTTGAAAAACCTCAAGGATCCCTCGTTGTTGGCCAGAGATGGGGCTCTCGAGAAGGGGAGAGAAAGTGACCCTCAGATAGGGCCAGGTGTCTTAGACCCAGGCCTGCTTTCTTCCTCAGAGCAATGTGGGCCAAATCTATAATTGATCGAAGAACATGCACACAAGTCCCAACAGGCTCAGCGTCACGCAGCCAGCAGTGGGAAAGCTGGGGTCCATAGCCCAGCTTGAGGGTCTTCAGAGTCTAGGGTCCTCTCATGTGCCAGTTGCCAACCCCCTTACTGTCTATTGTTATTATTCTAAATTTTCATTTTAATTAATTAATTTTTCACTGATTAATTTTTAAATGAAGTCCCATTATTTTACATCCTTGTTAATATTTTGACAGTGTAAGATTTTTCCCATTAGGTGTGGTCACTGTAGCTCTCCCTCCACCAAAGCATCCACACTCCCCCAGAGTCTGTTGTGCTCCCCACCCTCACCCTGTTCTCACTCCTCTCTTTTCCTTCCCCTAACATTCCAGATCTATGGTCAGTTTTAAAAGCACAAAGACTTATAATAGGAATATAGGGGAACCAAATGAGAGAGACACCCAGCGAGGGAGGGGGAGGATAAGTGCTCAAAACGGGGGAGAAAAGAGCACAAAGAGCTATGGTGATGGGTCACGGGTGAATCGGTGGTGGGTTACCCAAGGGGAATACACAATAATGTAAACGATATAAATAACAATTAAAAAAAAGCACACACACACACAAAAGCACAAAAACACTAATTCCAAAGGAAACCTCTACTGTTTTGGAAGTTTGGGGATAGAGTGAAAGAGATCCACAAACCCTGAAAGGCAGGACAGCATGTGATTAAAAACCAGTTTTACAGTAGGTCCCAAATGGGTCCATTGCCCCAATAGTTCTATTTTAAAGAAAGCCATACACAAATGCTTCAAGCTATCTTGCTATGCACATTATAGCTATACGGATTTTATGCAGTCTACTTTCTTAGTGAAGTATTATATAAAACCTGTTACAGTTGCTTTTCTTAAATTGAGTCTAAGAATGGAGTTGATTGAAAAGATACAGTATATATTAATGATGTATATGATGTTTAAAGAATGGTAAGCATTGTTAATTTCTGTAATGAATGTTTTCAATGAAATTTATCTTGTTTGTGTTTTTTTTTTTTTTTAAAAAGAACCCAGTTTTAAAATCAGAGTGGTTTGCTATCCAGGCTCTGGAGCTTGCTTGCTCTGTGGCCGTGGCCAAGTTGGCTGGCTCTTTTGTGCCTTACTTTCTTCTGTAAAATGGGGTAATAGTACCTTGCTCACAATGTGGTTGTGAGGATGAACTAAATAGGCATTCACAGATGGATAGAACAATGGGTGCCACTCTCTGGGTGTCAGTCATTGCTACTTGGAATGGATCAGGGTGCTGGTTGAGAGCAGGCTGGGCAGGCTGCAGCCAATCAGACCTCTAGCTGGTGCTCTCTCCTGTTTCCCTGCCTTAGTCCTGTCAGTGGTGGTGGGACCCAGGCTGTCTGGTTGCCCAAAGTGTCTCACACAGAGAAGAAATGATTGTCTAGCCCCAGGGCTGTGTCCTAAAGTCTCTTTTCATTGAACAGACTTGGATACTGAAGCTCCGACAGGATGCTGCAAATACTCTGTGACTTTGGGCAAAAAGCCCTACCCTCTACCCACGCTCTGAAATCCCGGTCCAGGGTCTCCACTGGGCCCCAAGACTGGTTTAATTTTTTTCCAGGCAGACACCGTTTTCATGGCAGAAATATTTTTTTCTGTAATCTTATTTGCAATTGCTAATGAGAAGCAGAGCTGCACTATACCCTGTTCTCATCTCTAATTTGTTTCCAGAGACTGGGGCTGAGTCTTCTGCCATCTCTGTGAAATATTAGCAATTATTTCTCAATTACCTCCCAACTGGAAAGCCACTCTTGGAGATGAGCTGTGGAAGCTGGAGGAAGCCATACAATGATTTTTTGATCCGGTCTGAACCTCGCTGAAGGGCACATACACTTTGTGGTCTGCAGTCCAACTTGAGGGCTATGGTAGGTGACCTATGACTCTGTCCTCTTCCTCACCTGATCTGCAGTCCAGGTTGGCCTCCAAGCATGGAGGCTATAGCATGGCAGGCAGAAATGCCTTCAATATAATCTCAGTAAATGGCAACTCCATTCCTATAGGTCTTAATATCACTCTTAGTTCCATTTCCCATACCACAAACCCAAAAGCTTTAACAAATCCTTTTGGCTTTGCCCTCAGAACACTCAGAATCTGATGCATCTTACCAAATTCACTTTTCCCATCCTACTCTGAGTGATTACATTCCAGATTCTACTGTGATGTAATTATTCAGTTTTTAGCTATAATGCTTTGCATTTTAGAAGGAGTTTTTTCCTCTTCTAGGAATTATGTGTCTTTAACTTTTCATAGCCTAGAGTTGATATTTTATGGTTTTACATATAAATCTTTTGCAAACTTTTGCCATCCCCCCTCCATCTGTGTATTGTAATTTTCACAGATATGACATCTATATACCTTATAAGTTTCATAAAACAATGTTTTATTTTAAAAGGCATATGCATATTAATAGAATTAAGAGAGGAAAATTAATCTTAAATATTTACCTAAATTTTTACCATTTCTTATACGTTTCAGTCTTCTGAAGATCCAGGTGCTCCTTCAGTGTCATTATCTTCAACCTGATTTAAGTTCCTTTATTATTTTTTATAGTTCAGATCTTATGACTACAAATGCCCTACAATTTTTAAAAATGAAAATGTCTTTTGCCTTTCTTATTGAAAAATATTTTCACTGGATATAAAAATCTGGCTTGACAGTTTTCATCCTATCAGTTAATTATTTTCTTTTGGTTTCCACAATTTCTGATGAGAAGACTGATTACTTGAATCTTGTTTCTCCATATAATGTGTTGTTTTTCTCCGACTGCTTCTAAGGTATCCTCTTTATCTTTGATTGTTAGTAGTTTAAATATGAGTATATATGTAAACTTCTTTTTCACTGGATTTGGAAAGTGAGGTTTTCTTTAGGTCATTATTATTTTTTTTAAAAGATTTATTTTTTATTTATACATACAAGCTGGGGTACAGGCCAGAGGCGTGGGGCGGCGAGAGGGTTCACCAGAGACAGAGCGGGTAGCAGAACAGGCAGATCAGAAATACACTGCTGAGGGGAGCAGCGGGCAAGGCAGGAGAGGTCTGCTGCGCCATGTGGGATTCTCCCTGGCTGGGCGTTGAACTCGCGTCGCTGCCGACAGCTCCACAGCGCAGCGCTTAACCACTGCGCCACCAGGGAGGCCCTAGGTCATTATTTCTTCAAGTTTATTTTCCTATTCTTCCTCTCCTTTTTCTTTCATTCTAGTACTTGTTAGAACTTTACTATTATTCCACAGATCCTTGAGTCTCCATTCAGTTTTTCAATTTTCTGTCTCTCCATTCTCCCCCTTTCTCCTAACCTCTCCTTTTTAGATCAAATGGTTTCTATTGATTCAATTAAGCTTGCTGTTATCTGTTTTCATTCTTTCTTAAGTCCATATAGCAAAGTTTTAAAGCATAAAAGGATACTGTATTTTTGAGTTTTAGTGTTTCTACTTGGTTCTTTTTCTGTTTTCCTGTAGTGATTCCCTTTGTCTTCATTCATTAAAAGTGTATCTTCTTTTACTTTGTTGAGCATAGTTACACCAGCTGCTTTATAGTACTCCTCTGATAACTCTAACCTCTAGGTCATCTCAAGGTTGGACTCTATTGATTATTCGTTAAGTATTTTCCCGAGTTTTTGTATGTTGATTTTTGGATTATATCTGGACATTGGGAATGTTATATTGTAGATAATTTGTTATATTCTTCCAAAGAGTGCTGGTGTCTTGTTTTTGCAGTCAATTCACTTGGTTGGACTCAAACTACAGTGGACAGCATGTCAAATCATAGTTCAGTTCTTTCAGCCTTAACTGCAAACTGTCTTGAATCTTCTCTGTATAGTTTAAGAGTTAACCAGAGACTTGGTTAGAACTGAATTTGGGCTTCCTTTCTAGGATTTCCCCCTCATTTTCCAGTGACTATGATTGTCCTCTGGTTCTTCAGAAAACCAGTATTTTCTATTGAACTTTAATGTCCTACACCCTGCTACAACTGCATTTTACCCTCTGGATGAAGTCACAGAAGTGACTTCATACAACATGCTGGCTTTTTCTTCCAAGTTTTAATGTTCTTTCAAAGTCAGCTGGTTTTTGATAATTTCCCAGAGCCTAGTTGTTTTCTGTGTCATATCGAGTTTACAGGTATTATCTGTGGGAGGGTATATCTGTTAAGAGCTTACTTCATGTTACTTTTGGAGAAATGGAGGTTCTGAGAGGAGAAATGACTTATCTAAAGTCACAGGACTAGAAATTCTAGCTGGAGAAGGGAGAGAGATTTTGGATTGTACCTGGTCTCAGACTCCTGCTCACAGTTCCTCTTTGCTGCACTGGCTTGCTGCAGAGGTGTTGGGGGACAAAGTATTTCCACTCTTTTTTCAGTGTCTTCCTCCAGGTTTATAACTAAGATGGAAGATGGAAGAAACTAACTTGCTTTTTTTTTGTGGCAGTAGGGCAAGGCGCTGAGTCTGTGTGACTCTGTGGCAGGGCACTGGGACCCCAGCTGAGAGACCAATTCTCTTCTTCCTTCTTCCATGACTTCTTGCTTACTGTCATTATATTATGTGTTCTTTTTTTCCCTTAAAACTTCTTTTTAAATTTAGATTCCCATTTATGTTTCCCAAGCTGAGATACAAATGCCTTCGGGGCACATCCAGGGCATATCATCCCCATGGTAGTGAGGAACCTGAGACCCTTAAAGAAAATAATGAAACTCTATTCCAAGAAAATCCTTTTTTGCATTCTTCAGGTCTGGTTAAATATCTTCTCTGATGGAATTGCTCATGAGAGTTGGAAGTGCTCTCAATTAATTGCCATTTAAAATATCTGTGTTGCTTCCAGTGATAGGATTGGTTTAGTAAGTGGTTTGTCCTTACAATAGAATATTATATAGACATCAAAATGATGTAGGTAAATTAAGAATGTGTTCAAGTTGTACTATGTGAAAAGAAAAAAATACAAATGGATAATGTTTACTATACATAAGAAAAAGCCTAGAGAATTAGTGTAAAAGATACCGCTGTTTTTGGTAATGATAGAGTAAAAGGTAATTAAAAAATTTCCTATCTTTCTCTAAATTATTCCAAACAATGTGCATTACTTTTGGAATCAAATGTAAAGAAAAACGCTTTTAAAGGAAAAAAAAAAACAAAGCAAAACCAAATCAATGGAGACAAAAATCTCTTGGGGATTCAGGAAGGGCAACTTGCTCCAGGCCCCAGGCAGTCCTAGCTGGAGAGTTCAGAGGAAGGGCGGGGTGTGTGGTGGGCAGAGGGAGCTCTGGCAGGCCACCAGCATTGAGGAGAGAGGCACACAAGCGGCTCTGAGCAGATACCACATCCTGAATTCTGACATTTGAGGCCTTCAGGGAGTGC
This sequence comes from Scalopus aquaticus, assembly GCA_004024925.1. NCBI lineage: Eukaryota > Metazoa > Chordata > Mammalia > Eulipotyphla > Talpidae > Scalopus > Scalopus aquaticus. Next base: position 37,605 of record PVIJ01008438.1, on the reverse strand, counting down.
CCTCATCCGCAGACCAAGGCCCTGCTTCTCTGGAGTATCTGCAAGGCATTTAGTAGCTCATTTCTTTCCCTTCTCTTATTTTTCAAGCTTTGTACCTCAGTTCCAAAAGCCAGTTTCAGTTCAGAAGTTTCCTGAGCATGCCAGTGGCTTGGGGACCCAGAGACCTTGCCTTGACAACTGCTTTCATTTTTCAAAGAAAGCAGCTTACTCTGTCTCTCTCCACTTTGGGTCCAGAGTACTCACTGCCTGGTGCCATCTGGGTGGGTGGGGGAGGCCTGTGATAGCCCTAAGAGATGTTACTCAAGGCCAGTTGTGTCTGAGCCTTCTGGCACAGAAAGGACAGCCCCAGCTACCACCCAGCCCAAATCCTTCAAAACCTGGCCCAGAACCACACAGCACGTCAGGGGCTGGAACCAGGGATTGTGACTTCCCAGCTCTGCTATTTTTTTAAACATACAAATTGAACTGTTGTCAATCATGGGTTTGGTCCCTAAGGTAAAAAAAGATTTCTTTCCTTATTTCAGAGCCTGAATTCCAGCCCTGAGAATAATCCATAGAGATTCTGGTATTTCACAGATGAAATGCGAGCAGACCTCACTGCACAGGTAACAGATTTATAAGTAAAACCTCACTCAAATTTATATATGTATGTATACAAGGTATTGCACTATGTTATTTTATTTATTTTTAGCTAAGGCAACTGTCAAACCCTGTGTAATAGAGTTGGTTAAAGGCTTTTGAAGAGGCATTGTTTTAGAACATTCACATTCACAGGGAGCTATTAGCAGCCTAATACCTATGCCCAGAGAAGTAAGGCCCATCTGACTATACAGTTATCATAGGAAAAGTAAAGCATTGCTAAAGACAAGAAACTTCCTAGAACTAAGAGGAACTTTGTTGAGAGTGTATCTGTGGTAGAATTAGACTGTTGCTTGATTTCTTCTTCTGACTTCTCTGTATTTTTTACACTGGAAAAGAATTGTTTCTGTAATAAAATTGGTTTGGAATTTTAAGTTTCAGAGTTCAACTAGTGTAATCCCTACAATTCAGAAAAGTAAGACCTTTCCCGTCACTGTTTCTGGGTTTTCTTGTTCTTGAGGGAAAGAAATGATGGCATAAAGTAACCATCCTCCCCATTTCCACTATTCTCCGACCAAAGGAGAGTAGGCAGCTCCATGAAAGGGACTCAGTAGGGTGCCACCTTCTCCAGGCAGCCTTCCCAGACTGCCCTATCATTGTCCCTCATTTGCCATGACCTATGGGGCCAAGGGTGCTGCACTTGTTCTCAAGGAGGCAGACTTTCAGGGATGAAACACCACCGCAGCCACAATACTATTCCACTTGGCTTAGCCTGTTTCAGGTACTTTCCTGAGTTACCTGAACAATTCCAGGAGGAAGTTGGTACTGACAGTACATTTAAAGGGGGGTTACTGAGGTTCAGAAAGGTTCACTATCTTGCTGGAGGCTACATTGCCTGGAGAGGGCAGAACCAGGATTCCAAATACCCACCTTGGCTTGGGTGATTTCCTCTCCTTGGCAGGATATCCAGATAGACATCATGAGTCAGTCTCTTCTTGCTAGAGGGTCTTGTGTGTGTGTGCGTGTGCGCGCATGCAAATTTGTGTATATATGTGCACTGGGCAAGTATGGTAAGGGAGGAGGAAGGGGGTGTTAATGGGTGCCCAGGTGCCAGGCACTGTGCAGGAAACTCACCCTCTTCTTTCTGCAAACCTGTGTGGTGGGTTCTAAGGATGTTCCCATTTAGCTCCAAGGCTTGGTCAGTGAAATAATTCACCAAAGGTCCTGTGGCCGAGGGGTATACTGAGTTACCAACTGAGTTGGTGTGACACTGACCCTAGCATGTGGCCACACTTCCCTTGCCGCTCCGTGCTATAGGGCTAGAACAGGTGTGGCAAACCCAGGCTAACTGGGACCAAGCCCAGTCCACTGCTTCTTTTGGTGGGGCTTCTGAGCAAAGAATTGCAAAAGAGTTGCAAAAACAAAAAAATCAAAGAAAACAAGTGATAGAGACATATACAGCTGGTATACCTGACATGTTTACCTTCTGGCCTATTATAGAAAACACTTGCTGCCCCCCGGTCTAGGATCCTGAGGTCCAAGGAGTATTCTTAGGCCTCCATCCTTGTCCCCCACACTTGGCTGCGCCATCAGCATATAGGGGGAGGGCCTGTGTACTGAACACTGGCCGCAGCAGTAGCCGGCATTTAAAAGTGATCTCCAGGGCCTCCCTGGTGGCACAGTGGTTAAATGCTGCACTGTGGAGCTATCGGCAGAGGCGATGGAAGTTTGACGCCCTGCCGGGGAGATTTCCACATGGGGTGGCAGACCTCTCCTGCCTCATCTGATGCTCCCCTCGGCAGTATATTTCTGATGATCTGCCTGTTCTGCTCCCCGCTCTGTCTCTGGTGAACTTTCTCGCCGCCCCCCCATGCCTCTGACCTGTACTCCAGCTTGTATGCATAAATAAATAAATCTTTAAAAAAAAAAAAAGTGATCTCCAAAATACCTATTAGGCCCCTGCTGCAAAGGAGGGACTTACTTCACCACTCTTATTTTTGGGGAAAATCTGTGCCCAGAGAAGAGCTTCATGATTCTTTGGTTGGATTTCTGGGCAGGAGGGATTTTTCCTCTGTGTGGGGTCAGGTGTATCTCTTGTGGATGGCAGTGATCTTCAACATCTTGTATGACTCCTCTGCAGCCTAGCAGGCACCAATGCTACTCCAGACACCCAGCCCTGAAAGCCACACACGATACCAGACAAAGGGGGAGATAGAAGTCCCTGCTGACCTCAAAATGTCCAGTCTGGTGGAGGAGGATGGCCCAAGACAGGTGTGCAAATTAGGGCGTAATTCTCTCTATGAGAACTAGAGAGGGGCAGGCCAGGAAGCACTTCCTGTAGGAGGTGACATCTGTACTGCCTCCTGAAAAATGAGACATTAAACAGATAATGCAGAGGGAGCAAGGAGAAGGTGGTGGCAGTAAGGTAAAGAGCCATGGGAACCAGCAGCTGGCAGCCTGGTGTTGGAGCCGAGGGACAGGCAGAGCATGGAGCTGTAGGTGTCAGCAGAGGCTTGGCTTTGGGGTCCTTTGGGGAGGGGCCCTCTGATGTGCCTCTTGGCCCATGTGGCCATTGTCTACACTCAGCACCTCCTTGGCAGCAGAAGGTGACATCTGGAGACGAATGGCTGCTTCTCAGTCCCTCCTCCCTCCTGCAGTACCCAGGCGCAGCTGCCTGGTCCCTCCCTTCTGCTCACTAGTGCTTGGCCTGGGAGAATCATAGCCCTGATTTCAGAGAGGCCAAGGACCTCATCACTCTAGTGCTCGTGCACTTCCTGGAACTGCCTTGCGCTGGCCTGGGCTTACCCGTGCGGGCAAATAAGGGCCCACACTGGAGCCCACATGCTCCTGCACTGACAAACATGTGCATATGCACATGAATACACGCACTCACAGTCAGACATTGTAAACTCATGCTTGCTCATGCATGTTCATAGCTGCGTAAGGCGGGGTGGGGGAGCTTGCACACATGCTTCCCCCAGACTTACCCTAGACACATCTGTGCATGTGTTTACATGGGCACATGCATCATTGTGAACTCATGCAGCTGTGCCCTGCTCACACTCTCATCTATGGGACATACATGGGCATGTCCATACACACTCAGAGGACAGCCAGGTGCTGTCTTGACCTTGCCAAAGGCAAAGGCGACAAATATCCTAATCTTGATCCTAGACCTGGTCCAGACTAGACTGGCCACTCCAGTGTTTACATTATCAATAAATTAGTTGTCAACATTTAAAAATCTGGGGATTTCAGAGAAAGATTTAGATTTCTGTTTTGTCTTGCAAAATCAGAAACTCTAGCAATTCAAGGCATATTTCCAGCTGGCCATGACAGGTTGGGGCTGAGCAGCAGGGCTCAGCCCTGCTTAACCCCTCACTCTCCCTCTGAGGCTGCTAGGCCTGGTGAGCCTTCATCAGCCAGTCAGGCATTCCAGGCCAGGACTCCATCCCCGTCCTTGGGGCCTGAGCTATAGAGGGAGGATCTGGGTTCTTCTAAGTAGCCCCGATGCTCACAATGGGCATACCCTTCCCACTGTGGGAGCAGGGAGGTTCTGTCAGCAATGTGGAAACTCTCCACTCTGCAAAGCACCTTCTTCATGTGAAGCCAGCGTGGTTTTACTGGGAGCTCCGAGAGGAGGGCGCCATTGCCTCCACTTACTCCTGCGCGGATGGTGACCTGCTGGTCAGACAATGCAGAAAGGTTTTTCCATCAACAAAGCTGGGAGGGGGATAAAGGAGGACAGGGTGCCTCTACTGTGGAATTCTTGGGATGGCAGGGCCTGTGGACTACTAATGTTTACTTTGCACTCTCCTGGACCTGACTGCTGCCTGCGTCTGGCACTTCTGTCTATTTCCTCTGGTCAGGCTCTCCCCAGTCTCTGCCCTGGTGAAAGGCCTGGTTCCCAGCGGGGAGACAGCTTCCTGAAGTTTCCTGGGTAGGTATCTGCTAATGTTGGGCTCTGGCTAAGCCAGCAAATAGACACCCAAAGGAGAGTAGTAATCTCTGTAGTTGTCTGCCCACTAGACCTAGCATCCCCCATACCTGACCTCATGCCCTTCAGCAAGTCAGCCAGCCAAGGCCCAGGCTACCTGTGGGTTGACTTCCCAACCTCCTGTTCACCTGAGCCTCTGTCCCATTCAGCTATCTCCCCCGGACACTTCTGTGCTCAAAGCAGGTGACAAAGCAGTCATGGTCTGACCTGGGGCCCCTGCTCCCCGCGTGACCTCGCTGTGCCAGTTTCCTCCTCGGTAAACTGGGGACAACAATCACAGAACTGGCTCTGAGGATTACTGGGTGAGGATTACTCAAGGATATCTGTGTTCAGTGGTGAGTTTAGTGCGAGGCACAGGGAGTGCTTGATAAATTCTGATGCTTATTAGCTTGGCTCTGTGCTGGCCCTCCCTCCTGTGGCCTGCTGCCTGGGTGTCGGGAGCGCGCCCGGGCCGCACCACCCAGAAGCGGAAATCCCCACCCGGCAGCTGCTGAGGGCATGGACACCTCGTGCCTCAGCTTGTGCAGCACGGTGTGCACGTGGACAGCGCACGGATTGGGCGCTGGGGCTGACATTTACCGCCATTGGCCAGAAGGGATTGACCTTTGTACGGATTGGTTGTTTGGGCTTCTCCTTTTGCTGATTGGCTCGCTAAATGTATAAATGTAGAGGGATCCCGCAAGGAGAGGAGAGAGAAGGAGAAGAAGAATAGAAGAATAAAGCTGCAGGTTTGCTGAAAGATTGCTGCCCCGTGTCGTCCTTGCTGGTCAAGCGCGCGACACCTGGGTGGGGTTTTATTTTCACCAACACAAGCCTAGGTCCTGAGAATTGCCTCTGCTCCTTTCTTGGCATCTTCTCTGCATTCAGTTCAGCCAATTTGATCTCCCAGATCTTTCTGGAATCTGTGCTTTCCTCTCTCCTGGGATTGCCTCTGCTCTGGTTTGGTTGGAGTTACCCCTGACTTGCACAATTGTGATCCCATGCTGGGTTCTGTGGCTGCAGGCCCTTCACACTCAAATTCAGCATCACTTTTGCCTTTCAAAAGCACTCAGCACTTAACCTTGCAGGCCCAAGTTCCTTGGCCTGGCAGTGGAGGAAGTGGTTCCAGCCTGTCCACAGTGGGTGGTTTGGTTGGACCATGGGTCTAGGGTGGAGTGTTAGGAAGTGAAGCTGGAGTGGGTGTTTGCTCTCACTATCCTGTGTCAGGATCTCGCACGGTCAGCATCCAATGACTGCTCCATCCCCAGCCCAGTGTGTGCTCTCCCCGCCATGCGTTTGCTCAAGCTGTGTCCTCTGACCAGAAGCCCCTTCCCCCATCTGAAACTCAGTTTTTCTGCTCCACGCTCCCTTCCAGTGCCCCTCCCTCCCTTCACAAGTAGTTAGCTCTCTCTCACCGAGTTCTCAGAACACCCTGTGTGTTGCTCTGAGGTTGCACTTACCTCATTTGTTATATTTTTCTGTTTACATGTCACCCAGACAGTGCTTCTCAAACTTTACTGTACACATGATTCACTCAGGGAACTTGTCCAAATGCAGATTTGATTCAGCAGGTCTAGGGTGGGACCTGAGACTTCATTTCTGACAAGCTTCCCTGGTACTGCTGCTGCTGGTGGCCCAAGACTGTATTTGTATAACAAGAACCTCAACATGGCATATCTAGAGGACAAGTGACTTGTGTTCAATTCTGCTTGGTATTCTTGGTAGCTAGCTGAGAACTTGGTGAATGAAGAACCAAATACATGCCTATGAAATGAATGAATGAATGGATGAAGAGCAATTCATGCAGATGAGGGTGCTGGGGAGATCTGGAGTTGTTGATGTCCAAGTTGAATCCTCGGAAAGGGTAGGAGGTAACCAGGTAAAGAAGGCCTGGTGGGTTGATCGCCCAGGGGAAGATGAGGACCAAGGCACAGAGATGTGCAAAAATGGATGCAAGATCATGAGGATGGAAGACTTGGGGTGGGTTGGGCCAGCTCACTAATGGCCAGCTGGGCATGCCATACAAACAGGGGAGGAGTATGACTTCTATTTTATCCTGGAGCCTGTGGGGCATGGTATGACCACTCCTGCAACAGGATAGGAGTAGATAAGAGAGGAGATAGAAAACCAGGAGGTCACCTAGTGGCTCCCTTGTCATCCATGTGGAGTCCAGGCCATGGCATGGAGGCAAGGGCACTAATTGAAGAGGGAATGAAAAGGAAGAATAGCAGGACTTGGTGAAAGATTGGAAAGGAGAGTGAAGGAAAGCTTCCCTCTTTTGCTGGGGAGCACCTGGGTGAAGGTGGTACCATTGAAGGAGATTGAAGTACAAAAGGAGGCACTGGTTTGGGGAGAAGAATAAGGTGTTTAATTTCAGAGCTGGCGAGGTGTAATATGCCCATGGGACATCCGCAGCATCTGTGTGAGGAGCTCCTGAGAGAGACCAGGACTGAAGATGACATTGTGGGAGGCACTGGCTGACAGATGCTCACGGAAGTTTTGGAAGTGAATGAGATCATCCAGGGAAATCTTAAAGTAAGAAGACAAGAAGTTAGAGGATGGACCCTAGAGGAAAACCATTCATTTAAAGAGCAGGCATTAATGACAACCTGTTAGAAATAAAATGGGAATAGAAAACATTTACAATAGCAGCAAAAAAGATAGAAAACCTAGGAATAAACCTAACAAGCAATGTGCAAAATCTAAGTGGAGAAAGCATTAAAATGATTCCAAGGGACAAAAAAGCATTTGAATAATGTTCTTGGTTGGGAAAACTAACATAATAAAATTGTCCATTGTCCCTCAGATAATTTAGAATTTAATAAGATTTTCAATAAAAATGAAGCCTTTGTTGCTATTATTTTGACACACTGATTCTCAGGTTCATATGGAAAAATAAACAAGTGTTTGGAGACAATTCTCCATGGACCTCTCATGTTTCTGCTGAGCAGAAGCAGTGACTACCTGTGTTCCAGACTGTTTCTTCAGAGATGTTTGTGTGGTGGGCACATTTGGAAAGTAAGAGCAAAGCCTCTGGAACAAAGGGCAAGTTTGTTTGCTATTAGTATGTTTCCCTTCATTTGCAGAGAAAAACAGACAGATTTACTGCCCCTTATAAAAGATGTGGGTCCTTAAGACTCAAGATTCTTTCACTGTAATGCAACCCCTGTATGTTCAGGCATCACCTGGACTTCTTCCTGTCACCCCATGAAAACGTCTCAAAAGCTGATAGTCTGACTCTTGTTGTGAGTAATGAAGTCCTTTGTCTCTGACCCAGGAGCCTTGTGGCTTCTGCCAACATTGAACAAACAGGCCAGGCTAACTTACTGGCTTGCAGGCAGAATAAGAACTCACTTAGACTCTTCATACTTCTTTGCAGCAGGAAGAGCCATGTAATTCTGAAAAAGAGTAGTTAAGAAGGTAGATTAGTGCTATCAGAAATTAATCTGTACTACCAATTCTATTGCCTGAAACAATATGCTACTGGGCAAATCAGTGGAACAAAATACAATTCTAAAAACTACATATGAGAATTTTAGTCCAAGGTAAATATGATATTTTAAACAGAGTGGGAAAATGAGTTATTCAACAAATAGGGTTGGGGCAAGTGGAGGACCATCTGGAAAACAAGTTGGATCCATACCTCAGACTTGTAGAATAAATTCCATATGAAACAAAGATTTAAATGTTAAAAAAAAGTGGGAGGATAATGCACAGAAACATGGGAGGATTTAAAACTTTATAAGTCTGACACACAACTCAGACGCCATAAAGAAAGAAAAACTGACAATTTTAACGATTGAAACAAAACTTCCTTCAAGTGAAACTCAACATACCTAAAGTTAAAAGACCAGCTTAGAAAGTATTTGCAGCTCATACCACTGGTATTTCCTGCTATAGAAAGAAGTTTCGCCAATCAGTATGAAATAGATCAATAACGTGAAAGATGGGCAGGTGTAAAGTGTTACCAAAGCCTAATCAAAGATGCCCTCTTTTCATAATAGGAAAAATAGAATTACAGCTTCACTGAGGCATCATTTCATCTCTCAGTTTGGCCAAGATCAAAATGCTTGATCACACACTGTACGGGGAGACAGACGCTCATGCATTGCTGATGCAAGTGGAAATGGTACAGCTCAATGGGGAAATTTGGCATTATCTTCTGACGTTACAAATGCTTTTGACCTAACAATTTACTTCTGAGAATTTATCTTGTGGAAAGATGCCCACACGTGAAAAATGATGCATATGAGATTAGTTATTACAAAGTGTTTGTAACTGCAAAAGATGGAGAGCAACCCATATAAGCACCAGAAGGAGGAAGATAAAGTAAGTCAGGCAAGTATATACAAAAGTACAATGTATAAGCAAAAGAGAGGATTGTGAAGTTTGTGATGCCTAGATATGGAAAGACCTTTAGCATATTGAGAAGGAAGGAAGATATGTTCTAGTGCACATACAATGCGCCCTTTCTTGTGGAGGAAAAAAAGGTAGGGGTGTGTGTGTGTGTGTGTGTGTGTGTGTATTTGTAGATATATGCATGTATGTATGTATGTTTGTGCCTGTGGGGCCTGTGTAAGAAGCTGAAAATTTTGGTTATCTCTGGGGAGAGGAATCTTATAGTTGAGAGATAGGAGTGAGAAAGGATTTTTTTTTTTTTTTACTGCACACACTTTTATACGTATTGAAAGTTGAGCATGTATGACTTCTATATGACCCTCCACAAAAATAACTGAGTGGACATGAAGGAGACTAAGGACATGCTGTATGTGTCTCCAAGAGACAGCTGGAAGAGGACTGTGCTGGAGTGGACCAGCAAGGGGAACATTTCATGCGAGAGCAGTAGCCCACACATGGAATGTTACAAAAAGATTAGAATTTAGAAAAAGACGTAGAGGTTTAGAGTGGAGGTATTGATTAGACAATAATGACCCCAGTGAGAGTGTGTGTGAGTGTGTAAACCAGAACACAAAGCTTAGGAGAGAACGGAATACACAGAACTGGTTACAGCAAACAACATGATTGTGAGGGGAGATAAGGGAGATGGCAGGTTGGCAGGACCTTGGGTCTTTCTCTTCTTCTCTCCCCACCCCCTTCTTCTCACCTCCACAAGAAAGAAGACTATTTCTAGTCTCTTCAAAACTGAGTCTTAAGGCTGTGCTTTTGCACAATGGAAACCATCTTCCATCTATTCTATTCCTGAACAGCTGTACAAGAGACAAGTGAAGAAATCTAAGAAGTAGTCTATGACTTAATTTTTTACAGGTATTAACTGTAGGCTTATTACTATTGGCATGCATTTTGTGATGTAAACATCAATTTATTGCAGATTACAAAAAAATCTAGAGCCAAAATTAGAATTTGACTCTCATATTCATGTGGAGCACATACAAATTGATAGGAAATGACTAATTTTATTTCAGTAACATGACTTTTGTAAAAATTTGTTGACCAGTGTTATTGGATAAGTAGTATGTGGTACGTATATACTGGAATGTTATTCAGTCTTATAAAAGAAGGAAATTGTACATATTCTACGACGAGAGAATACAAAGTCATGGATATGAGCTGAAATCAGAGAGAGAGCCCCTGATGATTGCTACAGGCTGGGGAGGGAGAGAATTGGAAGTATTGTTTTGTAGGGACAGGATTGTCAAGATGGAGAGAGTTCTGGAGAAGGATGGTGATGCTAGTTGCAGAACAATATAGAGATATTTATTACCACTAAGCTGTACATGTAAAGATGATGAAGATGGCCAATTTGATGTTATGTGTATTTTACCACACAAAATATGAAACAAAAGGAATGGGTTGGTCTACACTTATGATTTCTGATTAACAGAAATAGGTCAGTTCCAGGTGATGACAGGATCCAGATTGCAGCCAAAGATGGGGGTAGTTGGAGTGGAAAGAAGAAGAAGGTCATCACAAGATTAAGGAACAGCAACGAGGGTTTTGGATGGGACTTCCTAGTGGAAACTGAAGTCACCAGGGTGAGGTCTGGGTGGAGATAAAGGCTGTGACCCCAGTTTCATAGTCTTTGCTGATCTTGGGAGGGACTGGAGGACTGGTGGTGACTCATATAGACGTGGGGGTGATGGTACTGTAGCCAGGTGGCGCAGGTCTTTGTGTGGATGTTCCCTCCCGGTCTCTAAGAGAACCAAGAGCAGGGGGATTTCACATGGGGTGGTGAGTCATGGCAAAGAATGAGAGATGTGGAACCATTTCCTGCTTGTAGTGTGGGGAGCATGGGAATGAGCACCCCACCCCATATGGGGTGACCAGGTCTGACTCTATCTTCAGGTTTTCCCCTTTTTTTAGCATGGCCATGTTGTGTGGTTCAGACAGTGAGGACAAAATTATAGAAGGAGGGTTGGAGAAACACAGTACTTTTTGTCCACTCTTGCTGTCTGCCTAGTTAAACTTCTGAGCAGCCATTTTGGCAGCAACCAATTCACCTCAACTCATATTCTGAATGATGGAGTCAGCAAACAGAACAGAGCTTTAGTTCACCCGAGGTGGGGGGATTGTGAAGAGGAGGGCGATGTTCTGGAAGCCCGGGCCTCTGGTTCTCTTAGAGACCAGGATGGAAAATCCAGTGGTCAAGGATGGACAACAGCCATATCCATAAGCCCCTCATCAGTCTGGAGACTTGGAGAAATTAAGCAGAAGGAGGCTGCATATGTTTGTATTCGTCAAAGTTGGGGTGAATAGAGGGAGAGGGGACATATGATTCCCTCCCTCAACTTCCCAGAGGAAGGGGAACTATTTGGAACAAGCAAAAACATGATAGAAAGGTCAAAAGGACATGAACTCAGCCACAGGAATCCAAAACCACGTCACAGTTCTATTTATCTAAAAATGGAAAATTTCTCATCAGGGAGGAAATTGAAAACAAAAAAGCTATGAACAATTTAGCATGCTTTTTTGAGGATGACCCATCAGTGGTGGGTCTCAGTGAAGGCTCCCATGACCACATCTTACTGGATGGGCCTCCTGAAACCCTACTTTTGTCTTCTACCCCTGATCATAAATCCCAGCAGGCTCCAGAGGTTAGTCCTTCTGGGGATAAGTGAGGGCAAATCTCTGTCAAGGTCTATTGTTGCAAGTAATGAAAGCTGACCTGAATTAACATCAGCAGGGATGGAAATTCATTGGAAAGAATCTGGTTTATCTCATAGAAATGCAGCCAGGCCTCCAGAGGGATGGGACCCAGGAATCATTGTTTGCCAATGGATTGCTAGTTTTTGGCAGATGTCTGAGAAATTAAGTGCTCTGTGGTCCAGTGAGATTGGGAAATGCTACATATCCTTTTCTCAAGGGACACCAGCATATTAATGGCTCTGATAAGTCCTGCATCAAGAAAGCTTATTTAATCGGCTAGGCCTATCCCCAAAATATTTGTAGAGTAAGATATGCTTGTTAACAACTTGACCAAGGAAGAAGAGACTCCATGCCACCCTGGCCCCTACCCTGTGGTGATGGAGGTGACTTCAGGGAGGAGAGTCGTATGTCTGTGGGAGTAGACCACTTGACTTAGAATCCTTCCTGCCATTCTTTCCTCTGCTGCTGTGAGGATAGACCAGCCTGGTGAGGAAGGAGGTGAGGAGATCCTAATGCACAGTATTGAGGCAGCACATCCAGGTTCTCTGTACCTTATTTTGCTTTTAATCCTGGGAAAGAACAGGCACATAGGTGAAATCTTCTTATCTCCATAGGAATCACCCAGGATTGGAGCCTGCAAACCAGTTTAAATGAGGATTAAATGAACTAATAATGCCTGTGTGATCCCAAAGGGAGAATTTGTGTCTGACTTTACCACATGATAGTTCAATGATTTGGGCAAGTTATTTAACCTCGCTAAAACTCAGTTTCCTATCTACATATCAGGATAATAACAGTAATATCTCTTGAGATTGTGGTGAGGATTAAATGAGCTAATAATGATTGCAAACTCTCTGGTCCATAGTAGGTGCTAAAAATATTTAGTGATGACTATTGTTATTGTGTCATTATGGAATAAACATACTCTGTGCCATGAATTTTATAGGAGGAGTGACTGTTTTTGTTCAGTGTTCATTTATTGGTGTCCATTCCCAATGGGAACTGAGATACAAAGATGAATCTGGTGATATGGCCTTGGCTTTCATGGAGTTCCCAATCTTTCGGAGGTAGATAGACAATACATAATTACAAAGAGTGATTGTAAGAATACAGTACCGTGACAGCTTCCAAGAAGAACAACTAGGCTAGACCAGAAGGCATGGGGGAAAGGCATTGTAGACTAGAGGGGTGAAGTACCTCAATACCTGTCAGCTTTGACTACCCAGGTAGTTCAGTGCACTAGGGAATAACATGAGCAGGGATGGTTTTGAAGATATTGGCAGGGAACAATGCAAGGAGGCCTTGAATGCCAGAGCAAGGAGCTGGGGTGTTATCTTATGGGTGACAAGAAACTAATAAAATATCCCAGTTTAGAGGGTGTCATGGTAGATGTGTGGTTAGGAAGCTCCCAGTGGCAGCTGTGAGGTTTAAATGGTTGAAAAGGTATAAGACAGGAGGCCAAGAACAGGCAGGGGGCCAGTTATGGAAGTCAAACAGGTAAGGGGAAGTCTTGGCTTGGGTGACTTGGTGATTCTTCCAACCGAGTTGTTCAATGAGTGCTGGTTTAGAGGGCAGCACCTGAGCTTGAATGTGTTGAGTGGAGTGCTCTTTGGGCAATCCAAAGAGTAATAGTTAATGGGCAGTTGGATGTATGGCCTAAAGATTTAGATCTGAGTATTCCCATGGTAACTGAATTCATAGGAGTGGACGAGATTGTTCAGGGAGGGTCAGAATCAACATCACCCTGGGGAACTTGACTCCTGAAAGGAGGTGGGGAAGAGGATTCTCCTGCTGGAGCAGAGATTCTGGCAGCACTTAAAAGTCCACATTTCCTCTAGATTCAAATTCTTGAAGGAAATAGTTTTCCTCCTCAAAGGAAACTCCATCTACTACCAAATCCTGTCTGTCTTAAACCTTAGCTCTTTTGATTAGGCCCTAATCAAATGATTTAAAACCCAGGGTCCCAAACTCTTTACTCTTATATTGTTGTCCCTAGGCTTTGCCAGCACCTTGAGACAATTTTCCTGTCTCTTCAGTGGAGAGAACTGACCATTGTTAGCTGCTTCCATCCCAATTTTGCTTCTATAGAACACACAAAGATGGGTTGCACAGAGTGGTAGTTGGCTTAAATTATTTCTGGGGACTTATTCAGATGCGTCTGCATTTTCAGGTACCCAAACATTTAGCCATCCCTTCTTTGAATACCTTAAATGAGAATGAAATGAGCTATAATGCCATTATGATCCCATAGATAGATCTAGTAACAATGGGAGTGATGGAGGAACTTATATAGAAATGGAAAATCCTTTCTGATATTAAGCATCCTCAAAAGTGAAGGCCTATGGCAGAATAGACCCCTATGCCCATGCAGGTTGTTGGTTGACAACTTGGCTTTACTTTCTTGCTTCCATGTTCTCCTTTCTATAAGAGGGACTGGAAACATGAAAACTGTATTACCAAGAATCATTGCCACACAGGTTCTAGGTCAGATTCTTTGATTCTTTCACTGAGAAGCAATTGCATATGATTCAGAAGGTGAGAAATGCTATGGCAGAAACCATAGCATTGTCCTCCAGCTCTGGTGGGTAGATTGGTGGGCTTTGGCAAATGTGAGATTTTTAACTCACCCACAGAATTTTCCTGTAAGTCAACAATGTTGGAGGCATCTGTTTGCCAGTATGATGGACCTGTTGAATTAAGCATTGTAGCATTTTCTGCAGATCTTACAAATTATTTGCTTCCTGAAAATTTGCAGAGAACCCTTCAATAACTTTCATTTTCCTAGATATTCCAAAAGCTTTATAAATACTGGATCAGTTAGCTTTTGCTGAAAAACAAGTCACTACTGCAAAAGTTAGTCATTGAAAGCAACAGATAAATTTAGCTCAAAGTGTTGTGGTTCAGAGTTTGGGCTGGGCTCAGCTGGGTGGTTCTTCTTGTCTTGGCTGGTCTCACTCATGTGTCTAAAGTCAGCTGCAAGATCTGAAGTCAGCTGCAGGATGGTCTACAGCCTGGCTGGTCTAGAGTGGCCTTAACTGGGATGATTTCGTATGTATTCCATGGGGTCTCTCATTCTCGTATATATAGTGACTGTAGCTATTCAAGAGACCAAGTAGCAGAATGCAAGGTTTTTTGAGGTTAGGCTTAGAAATGGTGCAACGTAATTTCTATTGACCAATCCAAGTTACACGACCAGCCCACATGCAAAGTCACATCACATGTATACAGGGAGGGGAATCATACAGGGAGAATAATTAGGACCAATTTTGCAAACAAGCTCTCCTATAGAACTTCTTGTATTAAATTCCTTTATGCTTAAATGGTCTGGAGAGTTTCTCTTTCCCTGGGTAAACCTTGAAAGAGACAGTGTTGCTCAGTCTTTCAGAGACAATCAGAAAAAGTAGATATTGAGACATGGATAAAGTTAGGTGTGAAGTTAGAGATTTGACTTTAGGTCCTGGGCTATACCGTATCTGTAAATGAACCTTGGGCTAGTATCTTCATCTTTCAGAGTCTTGAACCCTTATCTAAATTGAAGACAGATAAACTTACAGCTTAAAATTCTGGTTGTAAGAGAAATTTGAACAAGTTACTGGTCTTCATTTACATTTGAATAACACTGTAGTTTAAATCCTTCCACCCTAGGCACTGGTAGAGCAGAAGCCCTCCTGATGGGATAGAAGTCAGAACAATGTTGGTCACTGCTTCTCTACACGTTTCCAGGTACATTTTGGGACATAGAAGTCAAAAGTGACTGCCAGCCAATTTTTCCATCTGGGGCCTCCATGTTGGATTTAAGCCAGAGTTTGAAAAAGCCCTAGAATTGTTGGAGGCAGAACAAACCCCAGGGCTGGCATGAGCCACCTCCCATCCACTGTTCCCATCTGCCCTCTTGGCTCTTGGCATAGACAGGCCCTGCTTGTCCTGGCCCATTCCCTTCCCCAAGCCTCATGGCCACAGCTGCTTGAAAACCTACTCTGCAGCTCCTTGCTAAGCCCCAACTCATGCTGGACATGATGCATAGGGACAATGAGCTTGTAAATAAATTCCTGCTGCATCAGCTCATAGAACTGAAGGTTAGGTTGGGGACATAGGCCAGGAAGGCAGAGGGAGCCAAGCTCTGAGATTCAAATGCCCCTGGTGCTCTCTCCAGGGGACATATGAAGAGGGTAATGAAAATAGATTCTGTGAACCCACCCACCACTGGCTTGTCAAAATACAGTTGGAACTGTCAGGTGATAGTCTCAGTGCAGAGGTTCTGGATCCATAATCCTATGCCCTGCTTTCCTTTCAGAATTCAATTTAGAGACCAGCTTTGGGAGGCCAGTGTCCTGGGGCTGTGTGTCAACAGAGCATATGTAGGGCAGCAAGCCCTATGAGGGGCCTCTGAGGAATGGGGAATGTGTTCAGGCTTGCTGGAGTTTACCAGCAGAGAGAGGTTTCAGAAAAATGAAAAGGTTCAGAACAATCCCAAATAAAATAACAGTCCTAGAAAGACATGCACTTCCTATTAATGAAATTGTACAAGAAGAGGCCGGGTAATTCTCTCTGAACCTCAAAACCCTCCACTGAATTTTCATCACACGTAAAATAAAATCATGAAAAATTTCCCATATCATTAATAACTTCAATATTATTTCGGAACATTCCCCTCTCCCTATTACTCTCTATATTCTGTGCCACTTGCCTTTTCCCTCACTGATCCTCATACTTGCAGTATTAGCTAAGATAGATTGGGTTGTGCTGCAGTAACAAATAAACCTTGACATCTTAGTGGCTCAGCCCCTGTGTTTGTTTCTTCGTGAGCTTTATCTGATGTGGATTGGCAGGTCTTTTCTCCATCTGGTGACCGAGGGGTCCAGGCTCTCTCCATTTCATGATGCTGCTATCTCAATACCTTTGTATCTTCCAAAGTGGCCATGGTAGGAAACTTATTTGACTCAGAAGTGACAGTTGTGTTCACATTGTATTGGCTGGAATTAGTCACATTGCTCCAGCATAAGTGCAAGGGAGGCTGGCAATGAAGGGGAGCACATGGATATTTGGATGACACTTACTTTTTCTGCTATGCCTGACAGTATCAGTCAGGGTTCTAAATAGCAAGCAACAGAAAACCAATTCAGTTGTTGTAAGTGGAAAAGAAATTTAATAAAACAACGTTATGGAGTTTGGTCGTTCTCCTAAAGGGTGAGAAAATTGAACTAGGAGGTTATTTATCTAGAAATGAGTCCCCAAATCATGCTGCGGAGCACCTTTGAGATGCTGCTCCTGGGCACAAATACATCTCTCCCATCAATAGTGCTGGTGTGGACCCTGCCACTAGAGCCACTGCCATAACTGCCCCCCTCTGAGATTGGATATGACTGTTGCACCAGGGATACCCTTCACTGCCTGTAACCTGCAAGGCCCCTACTTCTTTGTGCCCTTATACTTCATACTCAAGACTGAAACTGATGTGTCTGACTGAGGAGTCCCCCTTGAGCCACGTGCTAGCTGCAAGGGAGTCTGACAAAGCAAATATGTGGTATTTTATGTTCAATGGAAGGAAGTATATTCTGGCTAATCAAGGGAGTCCCAAATAAAATGGTGAGTATTCATCACTTTGCACTTGCTGCCCCCTGTGTCTTCATGTGTTTCCTTTGATGCTCTCAAAGCTGACTCCTGGGCCCTAATGCCATGTCTGATGATAGAATCTGGTATATGTAATCACACTACCTGGCTTGGTTCCTTCATGCTTATTCCTACCTGAGATTACCTAGTACATTTATTTAATTTCTGTCTACCCTGCAAGTAGTTAAAATCATAGGCCATAGCATCAGACAGGCGCAGATTCCCACCCCCCTTACCACTTCCTAGCTTGGTGCACTTGGGCAGTTTATTTGACTTGTGGAGTGTCTAATTTCCACATCCAGTATGGTGGGTGTGTATATTGGGCTGAGCAGGGTTGAGGCTGACACTGTATCCACTCTGTGATGGGTGGTGGGCTGGTACTTCACTTCTATGATTTCATTAAGTCCCCAGCACATCACTGTGCAATGTCTCTTATTTGCATCCCAGTCTTACCTGATTGTGAGAGGTAACATGACAGGCCCAAAGTAACACCATGAGAAGCAAAGTGAGGTCCATGTGCTTCTTGAGCTTTACATCCAAACCCACTTCCAACTCTGGTTCTATATATTCTGGGATGTAGGGTACTATTTTTTGGTTGATGAGATTATAAAATTCCTTGCCTCCTGTGATGTTACTGATACAATGGGCCGGGGAGCCCTTTCTAACCTTTAACCTTTTGTCTCCTACCTGTAATTTATCCTAGAAAGAATGGATGTGGGACTAAGGCAGAGCATGGGATCTCAGTTGACAGGAGGAGAGAGTTAACAGTTTAGATTTGGGTAGACTTTTAGATTTAAGGCACAGAAGATGGGGCATAGGGCCCATAGCAGGGAAACAGGATTCCAGGGATACATTTTGTAGTGAGACAAAGGACTTCTCCCTGCCTTCTCTCCACCGTTCCCTGGATGTGGTGCCACACAGAAGAGGGTGGTCATTCCCAGGTTCATAGAGAGTGCCTGAAAGCTGTGCAGAGGTAGCCACCTAGGAGCTAGGAGAAACGTGTTTTCTCTGATGATGACATAGGTCTTGTTTACTTTTATTAATGACACAAAGCTGGCAATATGAAGTCTTTGTGGGTTAATACCACGGCAGCTAGAGATTGCCCCAGGGAGTGGACATTGTGGGCAGCAGGGACTGTGTCAATATTGAGCTCCCCAAGAAATACATGAGCCAAACCAGCCAATCACCAGCAGAACTGGCCAATATCTCCCAGGGCTCTGGCAGACCCATTCTGAGGTCAACCTTGACCTCTTACAAGGAGGTCTCTGGGTGAGGTTGGGAAGAGGGTTCACTAAATGCACTTGACTCCTTGGTTCATGTCCCTGAGTTCTAAGGTCTGTCATCCATGTAGCCCCACCCTGGAACTTGCTGTCTGGTTTCCAAGGCAGCCTCTGGTACTTTGGAAGGGCGATAGGTTAAATCATATTCTACTAGGCTATCATAGAGGTTAGAAACTTTTCTGTAAATAAAATAGTTTCAGCCTGTGGGCTGTATAGTTCCTCTTGTAACACCTCAGCTCTGCCATTGCCACGAGGCAGGCTGCCATAGAAAACAGGTAAATGAATGGGTGTGGTTGTGTGATGTATGGAAATTGAAATTTCAATTACATATAAAGTTCATGTGTCTTGAGACATTTTTCCCCCTCTAACCATTTAAAAATTTGAAAATAATTTTTAACTCTGAGGCTATACAAAAACAGATGGAGGGCTGCATTTTGCTGACCCTTGAACTAGATCATCTCTATAGACGGTTCCAGCTCTCATCGCCCACATTAGTGCAAGAAGAGACTGGGGGTCTGAGAGATAGAGTGGGTTTGTTCCAGCTCAGCAAACATGGGTAGAAGGGAGGTAGGGACAGGCTTCATTCATTTCTGATCTTCACCCAGAGACCTAACCCAGGGCTTGGCTTCCAAGGCAGCCTTTGGTACTTTGGAAGGAAGGTAGGTTAAATCACATTACACTAGACTAGCATAAAGGTCAGAAAATTTGTCTGGATGCATGGTATCCAGAGACCTTTTCTTAAATGAGTGGGTGAATGAATGAGCATAAACTTGAATAACCTGAAGATGGCAGAGATTATGTATTTTGTTTCCTCAACAGGGTATCAGAAAACTTGTTAGTGTGTCACAGTTCTGACAGTGCAGGAGACAGTGGAATTCTGGGGCCATGAAGTGTGGGAATGAACATACTTGGGTCATTAGAGTTGTGAGGAATGCTGAGGATATCGGTCTGCAAGATGCATTACCCACACTCCAAGTGTCCAAACTTCTTAAAGCACAGTGTTTATCTTAATATTCAGAAATCTTTCATGCTGTGGGGGTAATTCACACCTCTGTGAGCAGCTCATTGGTCTCATGAGTGAAGTTTAGCTTCTTGAAATATCAGGTCTGATTCGGGGTGGGGGGTAGCATTTGACTTCCTCTAAGTTTGATTTCTGGGGCAGGAAAAGAATGACTGCTCCCAGTGTCTTGTACTCATCAGGTGCTCAATAAATGTCTGATAAATGAATGGTTTCTGTCCTGCACTTAGTATAGCATCCTGGCTTATAGTAGAATATTTAAGGAATACATGCCTGTAGGCACCCATTCATCTCCTGTTGCTTGGCTGACATTTGAAATTTATTTGGCAGGCTCACATTGAGTGGTGGGAGAACAAGCTTCAGGAGTGGGCCCAGGCTCTGGCCCTGGATCCCTGGTGACTGGGCTCACAATGTATAATAAGTGGTGCCACTGTGCTTTCCAAGATGAACTGGGAAAAAGAACAAGGCCCTGGAAGTGAGACTGCTCTGTTCTTAGAAATACCTGGGGGAAGCAGTGGCTCTCTGCTTCGCAGTTCCTTATATAGGAGCACTCAGGGGTATTTGATTTTCTCCTTTTCTTGTCTTGAAATTGCATGGCAGAGTTAACCTTCAGTTCTAATCTGGCTTGCCATGGCTGATGCAGCAAGAAACTTAGGTCAGAAGTATATACCTGGGCTAGAACAACAACCTTTGAGCCCTTGAGTGTAGACATGGCCCCTCTACCAGCCTAACGTGCAAGCAGCAGCCAGCATGCAAGCCCCTTTGATGCCATAGGCTCCTTACTTCCTGAAGAGTGAATGAACACTGTGCAGACCTCCCTAGGAATAAGGGTGGTGTTGGGGACCCAAGACAGCCCCTCTAGCTTCACCTCTTGTTCATCCGTGGCACTACAGGTGGCTCAGTAGTTCCCAGGGTGAGTGCTTCCTTGAGCTTCCTCTGGGCATGGTACTTAGCCATCCAACCAGACCCAGCTCTGAGGACCTGGCCCGTTTGAAACACATTCCTGAAAACCCAGAATCTCTTTTCTGCTGCCACATTTTGAAAGACTATCTTTGTATGAAAAGGATGACTGTGATTATTTTATTGATGCATCAAAAATTGGATGAAGTTTAATCCCATCCCTGCCCCAAATATCAATAGTTCTGTGACCTTGGGACAAGCCCCTCCCCCCCATTTCCATTGCCATAGCAGTTGAGGGCTGGAAGCATGGGCTAAGGAGTGAACAGATCTGAGTTTGAATTCTGCCTCTTTCATCTCCTAGATTCCTAGATACAGCCCCTTAAGCAGGTTCTGTTGTATGTGTGAGTGTCTTGAATTCTCTGATTTTCTTAATTTCCTTCAGTGTGAGATGGGGTGATGGTAATGAGTACATTACAGTAATCACTGCAACCTTTATTACATACTTCCTGTGTGCCCCACTGTATTTTGCATGTGCTGACTTTTTCAGTCCTTAAAACAGGCTGGTACTATCATCTCTCCCATTTTCAGATACAAAAAGCTAAAGAGCAGGAGAGTAAAATAGCTTTTGTAAAAACACACAGTAGATTTAGTACTAGGTGTGAAGCCCCTGCAAAGATCTCAGTCCAGAAAAATTCTCAATATTGGACTGATAAACATGGAAATCAATCCATTCTCTTTCCACTACCCCCTGCCCCACAACATGGTGGTTCTTTGCATGCCAGTTCTGTGGTGAATCCCACAAAATGTGATGAACTAGCTCCTCTAATTCCAAAGTGCTCTAAAATACATAATCAACCTATCTTTAAAATACATATTTTATTGCACAGGTATACATACTGATATTGAAAATACAGGTAAGAAGAAAATAAAAATTACTTAATCTCGTTACCCATGTAAAAAAATTGTTCAGCATTTTGTTGTAGAACCTTTCACATTCTTTTCCTATACAGACATATATTTAAAAGTGTCCATGCTAATGGACACTTAGGACACATCTTGTTTTGTAGCCCTCTCCCCCAGATTGATATATAATCCATAACTTCGTACTAATCTTTTATTCCAGCATTTATTTTTAATGGCTGTATAGTTATCCATTCTATGGGTATTCTGGAACTTATTTAAGTATCTGCATTGGTATCCTTGGATACTTAGGTTAATTCAAAGAAAGTCACGGTGTTGTTGCGAAGTCCATCAAGGCTATAAGAAAGAGTAATGTGCACAGGCAGTCAGGGACAGGGTTGAGGGGCAGAGATCGAACAGAGGTCTAGATGGAAGGTGTGGTGACTGAGTGACCAGTGAAGGGGAGTAGGGAGGGCAGGAACAGGTCTTGAGGGAGGGACCTGATCAAACCCATATATTTGAAGGGGTGGCAGTGAAGGTACAGAGCCTGGGGGTCTAGGTGTTTATAGTGTACCAGGGTTCCTGTGTAGCAACAGCTCCAGAGAGTGCTGGAAAAAGAAGAGGCCAGACTCTGGAGAATGCCCTAAGTGCAAGTCCAGAGAGTGAAAATCTTTTGAGTCACGGGGCCATGGAGGTTTTCTGAATTTGGTTATGGCACAAGTGGGTCTGGTTTTAGAAAGTAACTTATAAGTTGCTGGCCAGGGGCTAGACCTGGGTTCATTCTCAGAGATGGGAGACCTGTTAGAAGGTGTGGAGCAAGGCAGTGGATGGGGCCTACACCAGGCCTCTGGCAGGATACAGGAGTAGGCTGGATGTGTGCAATTGTAGAGGGGCCCAGGGACCTTGCCAGGTTCCCGACTCACGGAGAGGGGTGCCTGCAATCCAATACCCCCGGGTCCAGGGGAGAATTAATGGGTGCATGTGGGCGAGCTAATTGGCTCTTCCGCAAGGCTGACTCATTTGGGTACCCGAGCCAGTCATTACTAATGCTGGAGAGAGAAAAATAAAACAAAACCAGAGCAGTGGGAATTATCTCTGATTGAGAAGTTCCAGGGCCAGCCTCCCACGTCAGACAGGCAGCTCTGGGGAGGACCTGCCTCGTGGGGGCGAGCCGGAGGGGAGCAGCTGGTAGAAGTGACATTTCCATGACGCCTGCCTGAATCTTGTCCACATCTGCCCTGTGGGGTGCAGCTGGGAGGGCCAGTCTTTCCACAAATAGCCCAAGTTTTCCAGTGCAACCATGGCACAATCAGGGCAAGGGAGCCGGGCTGAGATGCTGGCATCAGGGAGCAGGGACAGTACAGACCAGGTGCAAGGTCTTGTTCTGTTTATTTGAGCAGCGGCCATGGTGTTGATTCCTTGAACATTTAGATTGTTGACATGCAGCTGTCAACTTGGTTTGTGAGAAGAGAGAAGCACTGAGGCACCTTCATACTTGAACGTGTTTCACAGCACATAGCATACTGAGCTGAAGCAGGTAGGGGCTCTGGCCAGAAGAGGCAGTGCAGATGTGACTGACATGCCCCCTGTCCCTCTGTCCTGCCCACTTCCTCCTGGGGTGCTGTGGGCTCTGTGTCTTTTCTGGCAGCAGAGTGGATTGAACACTGCCCAGGACTGCGGGTTCATTCTCACCCTGACTTCCTGGGAAACTTGGCCTTCCCTAGTCCTGTTCTCAGGGTGAGGTACCTCACTGAGGGTCCCTCACTTGCATGAAGGCAGAAGTCTGGAGACTGGTTCTGGCATTTTCCAGCTCAGTGTTTTTACTAGGGGATTTTTCTTCCATGCCATGAGTTTGCCTGATCGTGTCAGGTTTTTCCTGGTCATCGAAGAGCAAGCCTTTCCCCCAGGAATGTAGAACTTTACCCAGGAGGCTAGGTCCTGCTGGTCTCATCTGGGTCCTGATGGATGGAGTCTGTCCTGAGAGGTAGGGGCTTCTGTGCACCGTGTCTTTCCCTTCAGGGTTCTAGCTGGTGGTGGATCCAAGTGAGCCCTGTTGTGTGGCTTCCAAATAAACGGCACCTGTAGGGTATAGCAGTGGGGTGGGAAGGTGAGGCCTTTCTCTTCTAGGCTTTGAGTGGGTCACACTGCCACTTTACTCTCCCTCCAGCCCCTATCCCCTTCCTGGGTTATCCATCTCATGGGCAGCTTCTGTTCGTTTTCATATTGAGGACCAAGCTTGTGGCCAACTCCACATTTTGGATCCAGGGCGCCCAGCTACATACCCCACATTGGCCTAATGGGAGGCCAGTCTGGACAAGGGCCAGGCCAGCCAGGTGGGTGGCTCAGGCGAAGTGTTCCTGCCATCTCTGAATACTGGGAACACTTTTCTCTGAGGTCTCAGACCTGGGTGTAGAATCTGAGGAGAAACTTGGGAAGAATGGAGCAGAGACGGAGAGGGGGCTGTGGCCTAGACTCTATGGCTGGGGCGTGACGAAGGAAACTGGGTATCCTTGCTGGGAGAAGACCCAGTAGAGGGGCATCAGAATCAGCATCCTGGGGAAGGAGGAGGGGAAACAGGTCCCTGAGCTCCTACGAGACACCAGAAGTTGAGCTCACCGCCGTGTTTAGAGACCTCTGGGAGGGGGATCTTTCTAACAAGAGAGTGTTTATGTGCCTCTCGATGGAAGACCTGTCTTCTCATGAGAAGGAGAAGCCTCTTTCTCTTTGGTCTAAACTCTCTCCTTTGCACAGTTAAAAGACTCTGAATAGGTAGCTTCATTATTGATTTAGTCAGGATGTATTTATTGAGCCCCTTATGTGGACACAGTGGCAATTGGAATGTATCTGGTGATAGCCCCCACGAAGCATATAGTGAGGGGGGAAGTGGAGATTCAAGTAGTCAAAAATACAATAAATAGACATTGTTCCTAGTGCTTTACAGGGAAAGAACAGGGTGTTTAGAAAGAAAAACATGAGGGTCTCTCCAAATGGAATGGGGGGTGATGGTGAAACACAACCAAAAGATGATGTGAGGTACCCAGGCAAAGGGTGGCAGAGACTAACAGCACAAGCGAGGGTGCACAGGCACGCGGGCTCCACGAGCACAGGGTCCTGACGAAGGTTGGTGGGAGGGTGGCAGGAAGCAAAGGGAGGACTGGGACAATCTCAGCAAGGATGGCAGGTCCAGGGAGGAGGATTTTTTTCCTCGTGCAGCAGGAAGCAGGTAGCAGGGGGGCCCCCTCGGGGTGGGTTTCCGTCTCCCTAGTACCAGGGCTATGACTTTTTTCCTGAGCAACTTGGAACCAGGACAGTTGGTATAGACAGCTGGTATAGAGCAAATGGCATCAGGGAGAATCTTCCTTCCTGCCCTAAGAATTTGCTTTCTTAGCTTCAGGTGGGCAGCAGGGAATGTGCCCATACCTGCCCTGGGAACCCTGCCTTGCCCAGATCTGAGCAGTTGGCAATGGCTCAGGTATACTAAGTTGAATCATGTGCCTGTCACCCTAATTCTTGGCCATCCAGAACCTGGCAAATGTGACCTTATTTGGAAATAGGGTCTTTGCAGATGTAATCAAATTAGGTCATACTAGAGAAGAGTAGAGCCCAATTTAACCCATGTCTTTATAAAGAAAGGGAGAATAATAGAACATGCACACAGAGGAGAAGGTCTTGTAAAGATGGCTGCAGAGATTGAAATTATGCTGCCACAAGCAAGGAATGCCAGCAACTTCCAGAAGCTAGGAAAGGTCTGGAACAGATCCTTCCCTAGAGCGTGAGTCTGCCAGAACCTTGCCTCTGGACTGCTAGCTTCCAGAACTGTGAGAGACTACAACTCTCTTGTTTTAAGGTTCCCAGCTTGTGGTAATTTATATTGCCCCCCAGGAAACAAATATGTTGGGCCTAGGATGGGAAACATCTGGGGCCTAGGGAGGTGGTCCAAATGCACGGGGCCACCAATGTTCGGTGACTCCTTCAGATGACACGTCAGTAAACTGCTAACCACAATCTCCATTTTACAGAAAATCTGGGTGGTTAGAGAGGTGAGTGGCATATATCAAAAAGCCCACTGAGACACAGGCTGGGATTTGAACCCAGATCTGACCTGGCTTCTATTCTTTCTTCCCTGCATTTTAGCAAGAGCCCAGCCCTTTGGAGGATTCCTTTGCAAAGTGCAATAAAGGTGGTCAAGTGATCATGAAGAGTAAGGGCTCTGCAGCTATGCATGCAGCCATTTACTGGTGGAATCCCATGTCGACATTTGTTTTAAAGTTCCCTGAAAGGAAAATGAAAATAAGTTGTGGGGCTAGCAGTAGATGGAAAAAACCCAGCAGAATGCTGATAATTGTTGGAGCTGAGGGATGGGCCGTGGCAGTTCACTGTATTATTCTCTTTACTTTTGTATATGTTTGACAATTTCCACAGTAAAAAATGGAAAAGTAAAGCCATAGAAATCCAAGATTTAAAAAAAAAAATCATCAAGGAGAAGATAAAGAATGAGAGCTCTCCAACCTGAGAGTCCAGGGTTCAAGTCTCAGCTTCATTCTCAGCTTCATTCTCAGCTTCATCTGTGTGACCTTGGGCATGTTACTTAACCACACTAAACTTTGGTGTCCTCTGCCCATTGGGGGCCTCACTATGGTAAGTCTCATGTTTTCCAAGGAATCAAATGGTAGAATCAAAGCGTTTAGAGCAGGACTGGACAGACAGGAAGCATTTGGAAAAATCAGTATTATTACTTTATTGCAGGTGTGCCTCAGACATCCTGGAGTCAGGACTTGGTTCTTTTTCATTGATACAGGGATGATAAGGAGGATTGGAAGTAGAGGGACTTGCTCAAGATTCCATAACTGATAGTGACAGAGACAGGCCTGACCAGAAATCTCTTCCCCAATATCTGTTCCCTTTACGCCCAGAGCCACTCTGGGATCTGCTTTCTTGGGGGTGTTTAAGGCCTTTCCCACAGGGAGCCCAGCTTTCTGTCCCTTGGGTGACAGGTCAGTCATGCAGGGGAAGGAAGAAGCCACCAATGGCTAACCCTGGTGAGTTCTGGTCACTTCTGTGTTTGCTCAGCTGCAGGGTGCAGGTGGCAGGAGGGGACACTGCAGGCCTGGGTAATGTTTTCAAAGGTGACAGGCCTGTGTAATTGATAGCCACTGGGGGCCATTGCTTCAAGCGTGTTGTTGGTTTAGGGATGACAAAGATCTCACATGTTGGTCACAGCAGAAAGCAGAGCAAAACAAAGGGAGCCCAAACTGGAAAAGGGTCTGTTCTCCTCCAGCCCTGACAGTTGGCTCTGAGAGTTTCTCAAAAGCCGCATTCATAAGTTTTTCTCAGCCTGCCACCATGTAGACAAGATCCCGACACCTGGGATACTGAGGACATATCCCACAACACCTCACCAGTCAGGGCAAGGGCCAGGGAGGGAGCTGGAAGGAGGAGCCCAGCAGAGAGTCACTTAGCAGAGGCTGCTTCCCGGCTTCCCCCTCCTGAGTGGACACATCTGGGAGCAAGCGGGACTAGTGGAGGTGAGGAGCCTTGAGAATGAGGACTGTCACATGCAGAAAGAGGTGGTGTCTGCTGAGAAGAGGTGGTACAGGAGGAGCAGTGAGCGGTAAGGTGGGAGGGGGGTGGGATGATAGGAGAGGCAGGACCTGGCATCGGATGCCTGGGTGTGAATTCAGGACTCTGTCAAGATGCAGGATTCTACCCAGATCGTTCCAATGAAGAGACAAGACTCTGTGTGGGCAGTATTTGGGGGAACATATGGGCCATGAGGTTGCTCTCAGTGATGAGCCACAGCAGAGGTCATGACCACTCCACAGGCTGAAGGGGCACGGAGAATGCAGGCAAAACTCCCTCAGAGTTGAGGTGCCTGCAGTCACACCCGGGAGATGGCTTGAGTGAAGAGGGGAGAGGGCAACACATCCCTCCCTTTACCCCTCCCAGCCTCCTGCCAGCTGGCACAGCAGTGACCCTTGTGCATGCTGTCAATAGAGGTCATCGCCCAGGCCAGAGCAGGCATGGGAGGGAGGGCGGGTGGGAGTAACTAGCTCACATACTTCTCTTCCTCTTTCCCTTCAGTGGGCAATCATATTTGATCACAAACTTGGAAGGAAGATTCTTGGTAAAGGAGCAGGAGCGGAAGTTCCCAGCAGGGTGTGGCTTGTGATAACCTGACAGTGGCTTCAAACCCTCTGTCTCTCTCTTCGTATCCCCCTTTCCCCCTGTCTCTCACACATACCTCCACATTTCTCAGTTCTCTGAATCTCTGTCAAAAGGAAGAAGGAACAAATGTGTTTGGGAGGGCCAAGGGGAAGCCTGAGGACAAATTGTGTAGCTCTCAGAATTCCGAGGGTCCTGGATTCCACAGGCTGCCACAGCACTGGTTCTGTCACCGGAGGCCCTGAGCTCCCTTAACAGGTACTGCTGTGCACGAGGCCGCCACCATCCTCTGTGCCCTCCTCTGATCCTCACCAGTTTCTCAGGACAACCAAAGATTGCTTCCCAGGTGGGGATACGGGCCTCAGAGGGGGCCCTTCTGCCCAAGGTTGCTCTGGAGTCAAGCCATCACCATCAGGATGGGTGAGGTTTTGCTGCTACAACAACCCTCATTAGCTTAAGACAACAAAGGTTTCATTCTTGCTTGTGTTCCACGTCCATTATGGTTCAGCTAGAGGCTCTACTTTCCATCACCCTCGCTGAGAGCCAGGCTGTGAAAGTCACAATCTGATACATTACTAGTCCCCAAGGCAGAAGGAAAGAGACACCTTTGTTGGTGTCTCACATGGAAATTAAGTGCTTCGCCTGCAAGTTGCCCACCTCCCTCCTGCTCACAGCTCATTGGCTGAAACTGGTCACATGATCCCATGCGAGCACAGGGGTCAGGATGGACAAGCTTAAAATGTGTCTGGAAGGTGAAGAACAGGAATATTTGATGACCAGCACTGCTGGCTACTTCATGAGCCCCGGGTTTATTTCGGGCCTCAGGAACTCCAGGTCCAGAGCTCTCTCCACTACTCCTTGTGTGACCTGCTCTAGCCCAGGCACGTGGTAGCTGAGCAGGAGGAGCCCGGAGCAGCAGCTGTCTCAGCTCTTGTTCAGAGACCACCTATGCAGCATTCCAGGGAAGCCAGATGTTCTTGAAAAATTGCCCTGGGCAGTGGGAGCCAGTTCAGGAGGTGAGGCAGGAGAGAGGGATTTGGTGCCTCTGGACCTCGGGTGTCTGTCCTTCACGTTCCATGCCCCGGGCCCTTCCCACATATGGAAAACCCTTTACTGTTTTTGCAGGTGGGATCCCTTTCCAAGGCTGACTTTCAAGCTGCTTGTGCTCTCGGAAAGGCCAGGAAATGTGTCCTGAAAGGTCAGATGAGGTCACTTACTCAGGCTGGTGGAAAGCTGGCAATGCATCCCCTTCTCCTTCCCTGACCCCTGACTGCATCTCCACGGAACTGCCTCCGCCATCCTCCTGATTCAGTGACACGATTAAAGGAAATAGAGACATGGAATTCTAAGTAGGGAACTAACTCAGTAAAGGAAGCTTATCGTTTGCCCAGCCCCTGCCCTGTGCCTGGCCCTGGGAGAGGCACAGTGTTTGCTGGTTGCTTCCACACACATTCTCTCCTGTGACCCACACCCATTCAGTCACCTTGTTTCTCACACTTTCAGTCTTCTAGAGAGAGGTGTCTTCAGCAGAGGACTCAACTTCCTACCCCAAACCACCGATGGCTTCATCTTATGTGACTTCCCAGAAGCATTTGACACTGTCGGTCAAGTCCTATTTCCTAGAATGTTATTCCTTTGGCTCCTGTGCTCACACACTCATCCCTGCCTCTCAGAATCCTCCTCCCTCGTGGAATCTCCTTCTCCTTTTTCCATCTGGCCCCTCTATGTCTGTGGTCCCTAGGGTTCCATGCTCAATTCACTTCTTTCTCTTCTTGGGCCTTCATATCTCTACCTTTGCCTTCTACTCTCACCAATCCTTGGATGAATCCTAAATCTAGACCTTTCTGGAATTCCAGATTCATTCATCTGTTTGTCTAATTGACACATCCGGATGAATGTTCTGTAAACTTTTACAACTAGGCATGGGTTTTCCCCCAAATTTGCTCTTTTTCCCTCCAGGAGCTTTTAGTGAGTGGCGTACCCATCCACTAGTGGTCAAAAGCCTGGAAGTCATCTTAGCTTCCTTTTCCCTTACCCATAGAGGCCCTGAAGTCTGATCTCTCCATCACCGCTCCCACCATTTCCAACCTGGACTACTCCAACGGGCTCTTTGGTACCTGTTCCTGCCAATCTTCCTGCTGCCATGGGGAAGATTTCTAAGTAACTGGTGATAAGAAGTCCTTTATTCTTAAAACCTTCAAGGCTCTCTTTACCACAGTTTAAAATCCAGACTCCTAAGCAGGAGACAGCACCATTATGAGCCAGCCCTTACCTTTTGTCCCCCCACCCCAGT
The DNA here is from genome assembly GCA_004024925.1 of Scalopus aquaticus. Taxonomy (NCBI): domain Eukaryota; kingdom Metazoa; phylum Chordata; class Mammalia; order Eulipotyphla; family Talpidae; genus Scalopus; species Scalopus aquaticus. The sequence goes on along the minus strand of PVIJ01008438.1, from coordinate 7,783 downwards.
GCCCCATACTCAGCTATATACCTTTACATGTGTCTTTCTTCTCTTGGAATGGCTTTCTCTTTCTCCTCTTTGGATGTTTCATTCCTGCTCATCTTTTATGACTCAGCTCAGTAACATTTCTTTCAGGAAATCTCTCACTAGTCCTTAGAGTAGGTGCCCCTCCTCTCTGCTTCTGTAGAATCCTGGGTGCATAAACACAGGGTGAAAGGCACAGGTGAGTGCCTTTGTGTGTGTGTACCTTCCCGGCTTTCACCGGCCTTCTTGGAGGACAGAATAAAGCCCAGAACCCAGCACACTCCATTTGACAGTCCACAAATATTGTGAGTAAATATAGACAGATGAACTGCCACAGCCCCCGAGTCCCTTAACTGAGGTCTTAAGCCAGAGAGGGACCTTGGAAATCACATAGCCTAAGTATTCACTCCGTAGATGAAGGCTGTAAGCTTCAGGGAGGTGAGAGCCCGCACTGGCCCACAGTCATCTAGAGTGAAGATGGTTTTCTGGATGGGTGAACTTACAAGTGCTAGTGTTTTTCACATTGTGCAACGTCACATCAAGTTTTCCTTTTATTGAGTTTATATAGAAGTACTGAAACTTCATTTGAAATCATTCACAAAATATAGACAAGCAAAAATGAAAAAGATGGAATTCATCAAGGCAGAGATGACCATTACTGATTACTTGATAGAGCACCTTCTCACTTTTTCCTTGGGTAGATAAAATGTATTGTGATTATAAACTATACTGTAAATATATTTTATCCATGCTTTTTGAACTTTTTAATTCCAAAAATTTATTCTTATTTGTTCAAGATTACTTAAAAGTTTTCCCTTGTAGTATAATGCAGTAATCATCCATGAGCTGGACCTTAAGGTTGGTCCTTTTTTTTCTCTTTAAACAGTGCCACAAAGAACATCACTGTAGCTTAATTTTTGGCTAACCCTTAATTAATTCTTTAGGATACATTTCTAGAAGTAGAACTGAAATAAAATTGGTGGATTTTAGGATTCATACTTTTTAACATCTTACAAACTTGACCACCAGAAGTGTAACTAATAAAATCTTTATCTTTACCAGTTTATTATATAATTAAGGGGAGAGAAAACTGTTTCCCTGGCACCAGGGATTGAAAAATCTAGATTTTGGGGGCAACTTCCTCTCAAGTCACATATCTGGAGGTCACAAATTGGCACCCCTGAATGTCTTCTTTTGAATCTAAAATGTTTTAAAATATTTGAATTAGAAACCAACTTATATAAATAAAAAAAATAGAGACCAACTTTATATCAGTAACTTTCACATAAAAATCTGAACTGGCTCCCATTTCTGAAGAACAGCTGTGGCTCTTCCTCTAGGTGGGGTGTAGGCTCTCACCATTTGCTGCAGGCCCCACCCTTCCCTGTCAACACCCACATGGCTTCATTCACTTACGTGCCTGGCCCTGTAGAGATTAGAATTTGCCACCCTTATCACAATTCCTTTCCCCAATTTAAAATTAGCCCACCAGCAAAGAGCTCCATGCTTTTCATTCTGATTAACCACAGAATTAATTTTTTAAAAAACAAATCCTATTTGTAATAATAATATTCAGGTTAATCATTTAGGAAGCTGCTTTAGAGAAACCCCGAATGTCTTTAACCAATATAAAATACCATGAATCACTTTGGACTCCACAGTGCATTATGTATTTAAAAACAGAAAATTAGACACAGGAGAATTCATCTTAACTTCATTATATATGAAATATTAATTCTCTTCTGGCTTTCATATTATTTACATATTTAATAACATGTTAGCTACAGTCTTTGACTGAGAGAAATTAGAGTCCAGGGGCTGTCCCCTGCCTTAATCTTAAAGATGCCAAAATGTTTTGATGTTGTGGGGAGAAGGGATTGCTAAGGAGAGTTGGATGCTGTTGTTTCCATTCCCTTTTTTACAGGTCGTGATTTGTTAACTGTATTTTCCTTTTAAACAGGATATTGATGACTTTGGCTGCCCCAGTGAGATTTCTGTTCCTCTATTCCCATCGTTTTTCCTAGTAGGGAGAGGTGATTATGACCATTTTGTTTTTAAACAAACAAACAAACAAAAAAACCAGACATAAATATTGACCCAAACCTAAACCACTTTTGACTGTAGGCCTTCTGAGGCCCTTAGTTTTCTTTAAATAAAATAGGGGCCAAATAACAGACACTGTTGGATTGCTGTGACTGCACAGAGTGGGTCTCACATGGGGCAGCTGCCTGGTGGGACTTTCGTGCTCTTCCTTTCCCTGCTACATTGGTGAGCAGAGCCGTGGGCCTCAGTGCCACCTGGTGCATACCCTGAGCTCAACCTGTGGTCCCTGCTGGCACCTTGCTGACAGTTCCCACTAGCGATAGCAGAAGTCTACCATGATGCACTTGGCCTGGGAGCCACACCTGCAGTACACAGCTAAAAGACAGAGGCACAGAAAGAAGGGTGTGTACAACATGTGCAACAGCAGAGATTTGGTGGCGAGCTTGGCGCAAGGGTAGTGGTAAACCAGGAGCCAGTGGGTGAGAGGTGGGAAGGAGAAGGCTTGTGTCATAGATTGTTTTTCAGACCACAGAATCAAAGTTATATTACTTGGGAAAAGTCTAGAGTGGGGGTCATCAACCCCTGCTCTTGGGCCAGATAATGCACATTGTAGACATCTTATTTGGACTGTAGAGTGTTAGTTATTATGGCTTTCATTAAATTCCAAAATCTCTTAGGCATGGTTTCCCTAGTCCCCTCACTTCACCCATTTACATTACTTACCTGGATCCTGTTACCAACAAAGTCTGTCTTTCAATTTTAAGGATGAGAGAACTAAAAGCCCCAAAGTAGAAACCATCTGTCCAGTCTGCACACCAGGCTAGGTGCAACATAATTCCACTCTAGGTTGCTGTTGCCTGGTCTAGGTCTCTCAGAGGAGCCTGAATGGTGTCCTGTGGTTAATGGGGAGCTCTTGCACACCCCAGAGCCTGACAGTGATGTCTTGGAGTCCAGGACAGAAGGAAGGAAGAAAGGAAGGAAAAGAGGGAGGGAAGGATGGGGAGGGAGGGAGGGAGGGAGGGAGGGAGGGAGGAAGGAAGGAAGGAAGGAAGGAAGGAAGGAAGGAAGGAAGGAAGGAAGTCAGGCCATGTGCAGCTGATGTTGTGGTTCAAGCACAGTTTGGCGCCTGGTTACCTTGTCACCTACAGCTCCCCATTAAGCCTGGGCATCCCAAACTGTAGCTGGCTCATTTCAGTGATTGTCAGCCTCCCACCCGACCTGGCGGCCCTAAACCTCTCGTCTTTACTCTGTTCCTATTGGGTTACTGAGACACTAAGTTGTTTCCATCATATCCCTACCCCCTGACAAAGAATGCCAGGGGACTTTTGGAAGAAGACATCCCACCTATTCCAGAATAAGACAAGTCAAGTGGTTCAGAGGAATGGGGTATATGTAGCTATCTTACCTTATACCCCAAATGAGTCCATTAGGATTAATGTCACACTAATGAAGGCAAGAAAAACTAAGCATGATTTGTTGCTGGTTATAAAGTGCTTTCAGACATCACCAATCCATCACAGTCTTCTAGAAGTAGGAATCTGGTGAGTCTGTGAAATACTGAAAGAGAGCAGCAGGTTCCCTACTAACCAGCCCTGGACTCCATCCCAGGGAGCAGCAGGATGGGACAGAGACCCTGGCTGATGGGGCCTGTCAGACACAGTGGAGGTAAAGATGACACCCCCAGGCGTGCTTCAGGGAGCATTGTGCTCCCTCTCCTGTAACTCCTGAGCCTTTATGCATCCTGAACCCTTTTAGCACCAGGCTGGGGTCCCAGTGATAAGGCTCCTCCTTATCATGCTGTTAAGGGAAAATTGAGTCAGAGTCTCAATATAGCCTCAACTCCATGGCAGTTGGAGAACTTTTCTAGTTCTGATCTGTCACCCAGGTGTTGTGTGACCTGGGTTTGGTTAATACCCCTTTCTAGGGTCACAGTTTTTTATATTGGTAAAATGAGAGAGTGAGGATGGAGAATTCTAAAATTCTAACCAATCCAATATTTTAGGGGACATATGGGTTTTTTTTTAAGATGAAAAAACGCAGTTTATTGAGATATTATTCCCATACCATATAATTTACTCTTTTAAAGTGTTGACTTCAGTGGTTTTGGTATATTCACAAATATAGACAACTAGCACCATGCTCAATTTTAGGTCATTTGTGTTGTCTCCAAATGGAGCCCCATACCCTTTAGCTCTCTCCCTGCCCCTGCTTTTCCATTCTCCATCCCAACCCTAAAAATCCTAAGAAATCACTATTCTAGTTTTTGTCTCTTGATATTTGCCCATTTTGAACTTTCACCTGAATGGAATAAAATAGTGTCTAGTCCCCTGTGACTGTCTTCTTTCACTTAGCAAAATGTTTCCAGGTTCAACCATGTCGGAGCTTATGTCAGTACTTTATTCCATTTAGTGGCTGAATCACTATCATATTCCACTATGTGGACAGACCACACCTTGTTCAGCCATTCATATCTTGATGGACATTTGAGTTGTTTCTACCTTTTGACTGTTATGAATAGTGCTGTTATAAATATTTGTATACATGTTTCTATGTGGGTATATGTTTTGATATCTCCTGGTATATGCCTGGGTATGTAATTTCTGGTTATAATTGTAACTCCATATTTAACTTTTTGAGGAACTGTTTTCTTAAGTGGCTATGTTATTTTAAACTCCCAGAAGCAGTATGAGGATTCTAATTTTTCCACATCTTTGGCAACACTTGTTGTTACCTGAGTTTCATTTTAGCCAGCTTAGTGTGTATGAAATGGTATCTTGTGACTTTGACTTGTCATTCCCCTGATGGTTAATGATATTGAACATCTTCTCATGTTCCTATTGGTTATTAGTATGCATCTTCTATAGAGGAAAATCTGTTCAGATCCTTTCCCCATTTTAAAAATTGGGTTGCTTTTCTTTTTGTTATTGAGTGAGACTTCTTCATATATCCTATATACAAGTGCCTAATGTCCTGGACTTGCAAATATTTCCTTTCATCATGTGGATTATCTTTTTGCTTTCTTGATGGTGCCATTAAAAGCACAAAATCTTTTCATTTTGACTAAGTATAATTTTTCTATATTTCTTTTGATGCTGTGCTTGTGGTGTCATATCTAATAATATTTTGCCAAATCCAGGGTTATAAAGATTTGCCCCTATGTTTTCTTCTAAGAATTTTGTAGTCTTCACTCTCACATCATGTTTTGATTTTTTTTTAAATCAAATGGAGTAAGGTAGGAGTTCAGTTTTATTCTTTTGCAGAGAGTTAACCAGCATAATTTGTTGAAAAAGCTATTATTTTCCTTATAGAATGTTCTTGACACCCTTGTTGAAAATCAGTTGACCATAGACATGAGTTTATTTTCGAACACTCCATTCCATTGACCTATATCTAACTTTGTGCTAATAACTTATTGTCTTGATTACTATAGCTTTGTAGTAAGATTTGAAATTGAGAAGAGTGAGTTCTCAACTTCTTTGTTTAAGGATTATTTTAGCTATTCTGAATCTGGTGCAATTCTACATTAATTTTAGAGGAAACTTGTCAATTTCTATAAAGATGTCATCTGGGATTCTGGTTGGATGTTCTGGGAGGATGTTACTACCTTAATGAAATTAAGAACATGGGCTTTCCCCCTTTTTTCTTGAATTTCTTTCAACAATATTTTGTATTTTGTGGAGTATAAGTTTCTTATATCTTTTGTTAAATTTATTCCTAAGTATTTTATTCTTTTTGATGCCATTGTAAATGTAATTGTTTTGTCATTTTGGTTTTTTTTTTTTTTTTGGATTATTCATTACTGGTGTATTGAAATACAACTGCATGTTGATCTTGTGTCCTGCAATCTGGTTGAGCTTGCTTATTAGTTCTAGTAGTTTTGTAGTGGAATGATTAGGATTTTTCATATGCAAGATCATGTCATTTGCAAATAAGTGTAGTTTTATTTCTTCCTTTCCAATTTGAGTGTTTTTTTTTTTTTTACTTTTTTCTTGTCTAATTGCCCTGGCTAGAATCTCTAGTACAATGTTGAATAAGAGTGGTGAGAGCAGACAGCTTTGTCTTTTTCCTGTTCTTAGGAGAAAGGCATCCAGTCTTTCACTGGTTAGTATGATGTTAACTGGATTTTTCATAGGTGCCCTTTGTCACATTGAGAATGTTTCCTTCTATTTCTAATTTGTTAATGCTATTGCAAAAGGCTGCTGGATTTTTCCTCTGCATTTTCTGAGATAATCATGTGATTTATTCTATTGTTATGGTGATTAATTGATTTTCCCAAATGTTAAACCAACCTTATATCTTGAGGATAAATCCCACTTGGTCATGGAGTATAATTTTTTTTTATATGTTGCTGGATTTATGCTTTATGTGTTGCTTGATTCAGTTTGCTATTATTTTGTGGTGGATTATTGTGCCATATTCATAAGAGAGATTGGTCTGCTATTTTTCTGTGATGTCTGTCTAGTTTTGGTATTACTGTAATACTGGCCTCATAAAATGAGTTGAAAAGTATTCCTACCTCTTCTATTTTTTGGAAGACTTTATGACTAATTGGTGTTAGTTGTTGGAATGTTTGATAGAATATGGTAGTGTAATTATCACGGCCTGTTTTCTTTGTAGGTAGTTTTAAGATTATAAATTCACTCTATTTGTTACAGATTATCTGTAGGGCCTGTGGTTTTGTGTGTGAGCCCTTTGTCAGCTAAAGGCAGCCAATGGGCCTGCACTCCATGGGTCACTGTGGTTACTGATGAATTCCTGGTGCGAGGGCAGAGGCCTCTGGTTGGGTATACACATGAATTAGGCTGAGACAGCCTGCAAAGTGGGCAGGTCAGCTTACCAGAGGCAGAAGACTGCAAGTGGGACTGCATCCTGATTGCACAGACAGGGTGGGAGGAGAAGCTCTGGGACAGTGGTGTGCAGGCTAGGCTTTTAAGGAATTTGAACAAGAAGGATGGGCATATTATACCAGTTCTGTGCCCAGGGTTTGCTACTCTTAACCCTTTTCTATCCATTCTACCTTCTAAATAGTGACTGTGTCCTTAGGGTCCTGGGGTTTGGTTAGCTCCACGAGGGAAAGTGATACTTCCTCTTATTAACATATATCCCCAGTGCCTTGTAAAGCATGGATGTGTATGGTAAGGATTTAGGATGACCCAGAAGGTTTTCAGGAGTATTTGTTGTGTGGAAGAATGGCTAAGTTGTTTCTTGGATCTTGTTTCCTGACAACCAGCAGGCAGAACTGATCTGAAGCCAGAAAACCAAAGGGACCAAATTGTTTTATTGGAAAGTACACTTTTCTAAGTCAGTGCACATCAGGTGTCTTAACCATCAGCCACAAATGCATAGTACTTACTGCACTTTGTGCTGTATGCAAGGCATTGTGGAGATAATGAAACATAAGTCACTTGATCCCTGCCCTGGAGAAGCTAACAATGTAGTCAATGGGAAAAAAAATGGATTCAGTTGAACGAGTCCTTAAATGTCCTTTCTGTCTCAGCCCTGTAATGATTACCATTGTTGTTCTTGGTTCCAGTAAGAGTGCCCAGTGTGTTGATGCCAATTGGTACAGGGACTATGTAAGAAAGCCCCTCAGTCCTCTGGGCTTCTCTTATTCTCCAGTTTTCTTGGTGGGTGGTCTAATTCCCAAAATGTGTCCATGTCCAACTTCCTTCACCTTTGTATATCTGCAACGGTCTGCCTTGGCCAGGTCCTGTCTCTCTGCCCC
>PVIJ01008437.1:0-74290 GCA_004024925.1 Scalopus aquaticus | reverse complement strand
AAAGATTTATTTTTTATTTTTATACATACAAGCTGGGGTACAGGCCAGAGGCGTGGGGTGGCGAGAGGGTTCACCAGAGACAGAGCGGGGAGCAGAACAGGCAGATCAGAAATACACTGCTGAGGGGAGCAGCGGGGGAGGCAGGAGAGGTCTGCCTTGCCATGTGGGATTCTCCCTGGCCGGGCATCGAACTCGTGTAGCCGCTGCCGACAGCTCCACAGCGCAGTGCTTAACAGCTGCGCCACCGGGGAGGCCCGAGATTGAGTATATTTTTAAGTTAGTTTCGCCTTTAAACAGGGATCCTATTCAGAGCTCGGAGCACTTGGCATGCTGAAGTGTTACAAATGAAAACTGTTGCTCTCCTCCAATAATACACCCTGCCTGCTGCAAGTGTTTGAGTAGGACTTCCTTCTTAACTAGTTTGGGTAGCCACCTCATAATGAATATACAGGCATACCTTGTTTTACTGTGCTTTTGCTTTATTGAGCTTTGCAGATAATTGCATTTTTACAGGTTGAAGGTTTGTGGCAGCCCTTCTTGAGCAAGTCTATTGGTGCCTTTTTTATATGTTGAAAAGACCACAAAGGATTTAGAATATTACATAAACTTAGTTGACAGCCACAGGGTTTGAGAGAACTGACTCAGTTTTGAGAGTTCTGTGGGAAAAATGCTAATCAGACAAGTGTGTACGATAGAAAAGTCCTTCATGAGGGGCCTCCCCTGTGGCGCAGCGGTTGAGCACTGCGCTGTGGAGCTGTCGGCAGCAGCAGCGACGCGAGTTCGAAGCCTGGTCAGGGAGAATCCCACATGGCAAGGCAGACCTCTCCTGCCTCGCCGGCTGCTCCCCTCAGCAGTGTGTTTCTGATCTGCCTGTTCTGCTACCCGCTCCGTCTCTGGTGAACCCTCTCACCGCCCCACGCCTCTGGCCTGTACCCCAGCTTGTATGTATAAATTAAAAAAAAAAAAGTCTTTCATGAAAGGAAGTCAGTCAATGCAGTAAACTTTATTTTCTCATTTTAAGAAATTACAGCAACCACTGCAACCTTCAGCAACCCTGATTAGTCAGCAGCCATCAGTGTGTAGGTCAGATCCTCCACCAACAAAAAGTTATGGCTTGTTGAAACCTCAGATATTGGTTAACATTTTTCAGCAATAAAGTATTTTTTTAAAAGATTTATTTATTTATGCATACAAGCTGGGGTACAGGCCAGAGGCGTGGGGCAGTGAGAGGGTTCACCAGAGACAGAGTGGGGAACAGCACAGGCAGATCGACGGAAATACACTGCTAAGGGGAACAGCGGGTGAGGCAGGAGCAGTCTGCCACACCATGTGGGAATCTCCCCGGCCAGGCGTCAAACTTGTGTTGCAGCTGCAGACAGCTCCACAGCGGAGCACTTAACCGCTGCAACACCAGGGAAGCCCAGCAATAAAGTATTTTTAAATTAAGGTACACACATCATTTTTTAGACAATGCTTTTTGCACACTTAATAGACTACAATATAATGTAAACATAACTTTTATAAATGCACTGGGAAACCAAAACATATGTGTCACTAGCTTCGTTAAAGTACTTTATGCAGTGATCTGGAACCAAACCTACAATATGGCAGAACTCTGTATATTCATGACATCAAATATTGAATATAGCAACTATCTTTACAAGTTTGATAATTTAGAGACCTTTTATTTTTAAATAATTGATAAGACCTTAAAATGGGAAATCTTAATAGTTAATGTAATTAGATAATCAGATGCCCTAGTTAGAAAGTAACCTTTGGATCTAGGCTTACTCTGACTTTAAACTTGGGTGAAGTGTGTCATCTCTGTGCTCAGAAGTCTCTCTCCTCACTTAGCCATTTTGTTTAATGAATTATCTTCCTTATGCTGTTGTAATCACTAACTTTGAATGAAGTTCTTTACTTGCTCTTTATAACATCAATCACACATTTTATGCTGCAGAGAAATGTTCCTAATTTAAGTGTTTCTTTAGAATAAAATTATATTTTTATATGTGACACCAACCCATGGTTTTTTCATTTTCCTTCTGTGGAAACTGCTGTAACAATTTTTAGTTCCTAAGTCAAAAATAATTGTTTTTCTTACTGTAGTCCCCCTCAGGATTTTTCATCTAGATACGTAACAGACGCTTTTATTGCTTCTGTTGTAGACAAAATACCTTTTTTCTTGAAATTATATTTTGTTTCTATAATTCTTTCTTTAAAACACCCTTTTTTCTGACTATAAAAGTAAAACATGCTCGTTAAAAAAAAAAAATAACAAGAAGTATAACTAAAGGAGGCAATCCCTGTCTTCATGCTACATCTTGTGAAGTAGTTCCCTTAGTGGTTAGCCAATGTGTGACCACATCAGCAATACAGGAGAGTTCTAGTCTCTGGGCTTTTCCGGCACTGTTATCTTTAAAACTAGCAGTGTACATGTATTAGGGGAAAGTACTGTTTAGTTTGTTTCAACTTTTTATAATTCTTATCTTTGGTTCTTTAATGCTAATGAGAGCATAACCTGAAGCTTGTTGACAAAACAAACTTTGTTAATAAATTTGACATACAGAGAGGGGAAACTTTTTTTTTTAAAATATATTAGGTTACTGTCTAATCTTTCAAGGACGGGAATCAAAAAATGGGGATTAATTCAATCACTTATTAAATAAGTGTTTATTTCTGGCTTTCTGTGTGCCAGACACTGTCAGGGAGCAGCAACAGAACAGATAAGAATCTTCCTTTTTACATTCCAGATACAGTATAATAGATGACTTTGTGCTACCGAAAAAAATAATAAAGGGAAGGAATAGGATTGTGGCTGTAGCCGGGAGAGAATTACATGTTTAAGGGTGTCAGGGAAGGGCTCACAGAGGCTCAACAATGGTGAGGGAGTGCGCCAATAGACTATCTAGAGAAAGAGTTACCAGGTAGAGAAAAGGACCGGGATAAAGCCCTGAAGCCAGAACGAACCTCTTCTGACTGAGGGACTCTACAGAAAGGCAAAGTGGTTGGAACATAGTGAGCTCAGGAGAATGTAATTGGAGATGAGGCTGAAGAGGTAGGTAATTAGGTCCAGATTGTGCAGGACCTTTCAGCCGTTGTAAGGACTTTGGTTTTTACTCAGAGTGAGGTGGAAAGTCATTGGTGTTTCTGTTCAGAGGCTCTGATTAAAAGGGTAACTCAAGAAATACTTGTATCCTGACTCTGCTTTTTCAAAAGCTTTTTTTGTGATAATAATTTGGATATTAACAGTGGCCTCTGGTGAGTAGTTATGTATAGGTTTAAATATTTGTTGGCCAATACTAAAATTTCTCAGAAATGCATATTGTGGGTATGGCATTTAGATTCAAAGAAAGGAAATATAATAGGAAAGCCTGTGTTACAGGTATTCATTCCTAGTTGGCTCTGCTTTATTACCGAGTTCTCATCCTGAATTGTCTTGGGAAAAAAAAATCAAGGTGTATTCTGTGCATGATATTGTATTTATTCTTAGGCATTGTAGGAATATACATATATACGTACTCTATTAGATTAATTATGTATGTTTTGAATATTTTATTTCTAAATATACAAAACATAACTGTATAAAGATTAACTATAAAATGCAAGTACCTGTATAACCACCAGTTAGACCTAGAGATGTATCCTTGCCAATACCCAGAAGCAGCTTGCTGTCTGTGTTCCTTCTAAATCAAAACCAATACTGTTGCTCAGAGGTATTATTGTTCTGACATTTGTGATATCGTTTCTTTGTAAAATGTTTTACTATGTAGGATTCATTACGGACCAATATAATTTAGTTTTGTCTGTTTTTAAACTTTGCGTAATTGGAAGAATAATATATGTGTTCTTTTGTGTCTTTCAGAACCTCACACTATGCTTGTAGCTTTTATCTATGTTGTTATATTAAAATTGAAGTTTATTTTTATTGCCTTATAGCATTCTGTTACATGAATATACTACAATTTATGTATCCATTTTACTGTTGATGTCTTTGGCTGTTAGAAATAGTGTAGCCGTGAGCCTTGATGTTTGTGTGCTGTGGGGATGGACAAGTGCAGGAGTTTCTCTGGACCATGTTTGAGAGTGAACTTGCTAGATCTTTACTTTTATTAGTTGCATTGGTTTGTTCTACCAGTAGTGTAAAAGTATCCCTCCTTCTCCTAGTCCTGAACAATATTGTCACACAGACTCTAGGTTTTGCCAAACCTTTCTGACTAAAAATTCCAGCAAATTAACTGAGAAACCAAAACCTTACACTTAAAAATTAGAGAGTAAAGGACTAAAGTTATTGAGCTTTTAATCACAGATATTTGGAGCATTTTCATTTGTTGATACGTTTGTCTACAAATAGTTACTTAAGAAGTTTTAAAGGTATTTCTCTGTCTACCCTCAAAGGGTAGACATCTCTCTGTCTCTCTCTGTCTCTCTCTGTCTCTGTCTCTCTCTGTCTCTGTCTCTCTCTGTCTCTCTATCTCTGTGTGTTTTACCACTGTGTCTCAAAGAATACCTTTGTACAGTTGGTGCTCAGTAAGTTATTTGTTAAATGAATTTGACCTGATTCTTACTACTCTTAAATCTGATCAAGAATATCCTGTATTAATATTAGTAATTTAGGACAATTTTTGCTGAGGACTCATAGTAGCCAAACTTGGTTTATCAAAATATAAGAGTTTATTTGTACTAATATGCCAGTTAAAAATAGTGTTTACATTTTAAGGAAAGGATTCTGTTTTTAGGGCCTTTCTGGTGGTGCAAAGGGTTAAGTCTCAGCACTATGAAGCTATCCACAGCCATTGCAGCACAAGTTCAATCCCTGACCAGGGAGCTTCCCACATTGCACAGCAGACCTCTCCTGTCTCACCTGCTGCTCCCCTCAGCAGTGTATTTCAGTCAATCTGCCTGTTCTGCTCCCCACTCTGTCTCTGGTGAATCTTCTAACCACCCCCACACCTCTGGCCTACACCCCAGCTTTTGTATGCATTAATAAATAAATCTTTTTTTAAAAAATCTGTTTTTAAAGAATCACCCATTATGTATGCAGTATTTCATTTCCCACAAAAGGGAAGATAGAATTTTTGCCTAGTAGGTTAGACTCCTAGAGCTTTGCAGCCGTTCTTATCTCTGTTCATTTTGAGTCATTTTGTCGCATATGGGAGATTATTAAGGTAATCTTTAGTCCTTTACTCTCTAATTTTTAAATGTAAGGTTTTGGTTTCTCAGTTAATTTGCTGGAATATTTAGTCAGAAAGGTTTGGCAAAACCTAGAGTCAGACAATACTGTTCAGGACTAGGATGAGACTAGGTGATGAGAATGGCAATTTTGATTGGTAAATCCTAGCAAATGTATCGCCTGCTTTTGTAAAATTTTCACTTTTCAGAATAGTCAAAATAAGACTTTTGTGAGATTTCAGAATCTAGTTAAGTCTGATTGATCAGCTCTATTTCCAACAGAGGTTTCCTGTTAGATAAGACAAATTAGAGTCTTTCTACTGACTTGACTTGGTGAGTTCTTACATAGCTTTTACTTTAAACATAGTTTAAAAGCATGGGGGAAAAAGCGCAATGAAATGCATAGAAAGATTTACCATGACATTAAAAAATGCACATCTTGAGTATAAGTTACTGCTTCATTTCCGTGCAAGTAGTATGTAAAGTTGGAAGTCACATAAGGTAAACATGTAAGTTTTTTGGTTTTGTTTTTCATAATGAGCAATACAAATAGTGTTAAGGAAATCTTTCTCGTGTGTGGCTTCTAAAGAAGTTTTATTCTAATATTCTTTCCTGGTTTAAACCAGAACTATTTGTTCACATGTTCTCTGGAGAAAACTGTTTTTGTGATAAGGCTTTACAGTAATGATGGAGGGGAAGGAAGATGTTTGGATTTTTGTTTTTAATCAATGGTGATGGTGTATGATGGTATAAAGACCATAGAGTAAGATTGTTTTTCTCCCTAGAAAAGATCTTCAGGCAAATTAGAATTATATCTTACAAAAGAAAATACCTTAAAGCAATTAATGGGCTTGATTGTATTCTATAAAAGGAGTTTGATTCTGATTAGATTGCCTTTGTGTATGTACCTTAGATCTCATCTCCCTATAGGTAACTTAAAATCTTTCTGTTATTCTGGATAGCGTCTAAATTTTTTGCTATGTGGTATGAAGTTCTTGCTTCAAATGCTTTTATTGGTTGTTACAGAGTTTTATTGGGTAAAAATAGGTTTTACTGCATTTTAATATTTTAATTTCTAATACAAATCCTTGGGAGCCGGGGAATGTCTGTACATTCCTTGTTTTGTGTGCCTGGATGGTTTTACTTTTTCCTTGGGTCGTGAATTTTAGAATGAACACTTAAATCTGAAAATTTCCTTTGTCCCATTTAATTTTAGAATGTTATCATTAACATAGAAATTAGTTTATTTTTAATAACTTTAGAAGGAGAGAGAATTTATTTTCTGCATTGGTTTCTAGGGGAGAAGTATGGATATGTGTATACAGTCATCAGATTTCTTCAGTTAAGGCTATAGTTAAAGGAGAAAATTAAAGCATATATATGCCTTCATCTCTCATTCATCGTGGGAGCTTTAGGTGTCTGTCATAAAGAAAAGTGTCTTCAGAGAATATTGAATTCTGTGCTGCTAGAAAGTAATAGTGCTGAACAAAATTGCTTGCCTTTGTATAGTAGGTGGGCCTTTTTAGCTTCTACATTTTTAAAAAAAGATTTATTTATTTATGCATACAAGAGCTGAGGTATAGGCCAGAGGTGCGGGGGGGTGGGTGAAAAGATTCACCAGAGACAGAGTGGGGAGCAGAACAGACAGATTGACTGAAATATACTGCTGAGGGGAGCAGCAGGGGAGACAGGAGAGGTCTGCTGTGCCATGTGGGAAGCTTCCTGGCCAGGTATTGAACTCGTGCAGCAGTGGCTCTGGATAGCTTCATAGTGCTGTGCTTAACCCGTTGCACCACCAGGGAGGTCCCCTCAGCTTCTAAATTAATGAACTTATTCCAAATTATATACCCTAACACCAATTTAGACTTCATTTGGTGTGCATTCTTTGGGCCCTTTCTGTAGCAAAATTGTGTTAGCAAGAAGTATTTGTAAATGGTTTAACTAAAGTATAGATGACCAAAGAGAACTGTGTGTTGAACTTGATTTCTATTTAAAGGCCAAGGACCCTTTGGGGTCATGCAACCTTTGCCTGTTTGTTTATGAAATGACTTCTGTTTTTGAGTTCTTTGCAAATTGGACAAGCTTAAATTATCTTTGGGCCAAGTCTTTCACCTGTTTGCTATTTGAATTATATAAGGTTCTTCATAGTTACAGTTGAGGAAAGAGGGAGAAACACCATGACCTCTCAAATCTCAGAACAGCTTTGGGGATATGACTATATAATAAATAGAATCTTCTTAGCCATAAGTTTGTATCCTTCTTCCTCTTTCTCCTCCTCCTTTTAAATTCTGTTCAAGCTCTTATTTTAGAATAAATTTTTCCAACCTAGAGGAGAAATCTTTAATAACACGTGGGATGTGTTAAAATCTTCATCTTTCCTAAGTTTGCTCTTTGTGGCCCTAGAGGTTTTTGTACAAGCCAGTCAGTGGAATAAACACACCATTATCATTTGTGAGAAGACAGACGTTGCTGATTGTTTGGTTCTGCCTATCTAACTTCATTTCTAAAGGTGTATTCCTTTGGAACTGAGATCCACTTTGAAATGAAATAGCCCCTTTATAATCAGGTTTGTTTGCCGATTCGGATTCATGTTGTTCCATCCAGACATCTCCCAGGTGATGGATTTTGAAAGTGATGTGAGGAGAAACTTAATCTGATGAACTCTTGTCTTTTTTGTTTGTGTGTTTTTTAAGTGGTTGGAGGGTTTGTTTTTTCCCCTCCTAGCAGAGGTTCTGAAATTAACAACAGTAGCATGTCTGTCACCTGATGTGCTGCCACATCACTTCATGGTACTAACCCAGACCTTTGGAACCTGTGCTTGTTCCAGCCATGGTTTGTCCTGCAGGAACCTCTATCTCATTTTTTTCCCCCAGATGTTGCTTGTGCCTACGTTAAAAAGCAAAGCAAAAACTCAAGAAGTCTTTGGAAGATCCAAAGGATGCAATCTTATAAGACTGTTTATAGGCATCTGCTCCTTTCCAGGACAGACCTTTGCATTTGGAGCAAAGCAGACATTGTGTTCTCACTGGGCATGTTTTTGGTGTGGGATATTATGCTAATGTGTCTATATCAACAACTCATAAAGAGTAGTTTTTAAGGTGAGGGAGTAGATTCCCCAGCCCTTAACTTAAATTGGCAGTAATTTTTAATGTTCTGTGACTTTTTTGCTAACTGGAAAAGTTACATTCAAAGTGAGAACTATTCCATATTTTAACCTTTAAGCTGTCTGTAAGGTCTCCTTGGGGACACGGACACTTTGTAGTTATTTATAACCTGTAGAGAAGGGCTGTAAGCCTGTAAACAGACAGCATACACTGAGGTTTGGGAGTCAGTGAGAGCATTGCTGGTTATCCCACTGCTTTCTGTGACTTGAGATTCTTTCACATACATTGTTCATCTTCACCTTGATTGGATGAGCCTTACTAATCAACACTTTTTCTATAAAACTCTTATCTTATTATACTTAGATTGAGGTGAAAGCAAAAATAGCCTTTTTATGTACAAATGCATAAGGTGCTGACATGCATACTTAATACCATACTTGCTTCTGAATTTTCTTTAAAACAGTTGCAAGAACAGTTCAGCTCTTAGATTGTTTGACTATAGCAGAAAATATGCTCTACATCTTAGCTTGATATAGAAGAAATTTAGGTTTCTAGACATGATTTAAAGATGTATAAGTGTATATATTTATATATGTGTGCTTATATGTGTTTGTTCATATGCGTATACATTTATGTTAATTTTTCTGTGCGTGTTTATTTTAAGGGAGTAACCCCATATCAGATATGAAAATTATAGGTCAAATCTTAGTAAATGCTAAGAATCTGCCTCAATTTTATCAATTTTTTTGGTATGAAATTTAACTTGAAATATTTTAGATGTGTAGCCTGACTTCCTCATAGCTGCTACAATGGTTCTTCTTATAACCAAGATTGACTTATTCTGGAAAATGTGCTTAATTACTTATATTGAGGAACTCCTCCATTTAGCCCTCAGGCATCTTTTTTCTCCCAGGTTATCTTGGAGGTTTTTTTTTAATCAAAGAAGATGATTAAAAATCATCTTTTTGAGGGTTTTTAAAGCAATTTCTTTAAAATTAGAGTCAGATGTACTATTAGTTTTCTCTTTTGAGAAGTATGCCTGGTTTCCTGTAGTGGTTAATTATTCAGCTAATTTCCAAACTTTAACCTTTTAACTAGAACTCATTAAGGAAAAATTTGATCCCAAAAGACAGTGAATATAGTTATCACCCAGTTATCAACATCAGTTTTATTGAACAAATATTTATTGAGTGCCTTTTATGATACCACGTAGGCATTAAGAAATGCTGATTTTTCATTGAGCTTAACTTCTAGTGGGAAAGACAGTAAACAAGAGAAGAAATAAAAACAAGAGAATTTCAGATAGTGGCAGTAAAGAAGAAAATAAAATAGGGTGATGTAATGAGAGGGACAGGCTAGATGTGGAGGTTACTTCAGGTCAGGGGGTCAGGGACCATCTCTCTGAGGATAGTGCCTTTAATAGGAGACCTAAATGACAAAAGAAACCAGTTATGAAAAGGTCTGAGGGAAGAAAGAGCTTTCCAGGCTGAGTAAGGAGCCTGATGTATTCAACAGAATAAAATGAAAGGCCTGAGTAACTGAAGCATGGTGATTGAGAAGGTAATGTTAGATGGGGTCAGGGAGGTACACTGAGGCCTTGGTGGTCCTGACAGAGGTAGATTTTATTTGAATAGCAATGGAAGCTAAGCCACTGAAGCCTTCCCAGTTTGTCTTTCACAAGAGTAGGTTTTATAAGCCATCTCATAACTTAGAAAAATTAATTATAAAAGCTGCTAATTCCTTTTTAATTTACTATTTGAAAAGGTAATATATTCAGATAGTTCAAAATCCAAAAAGGACAAAAGGGAATACAATGGAAATCCTCCTTCCTACCTACCTAAATACCCAGGTTCCGTCATTCTCTCTCTCTCTCTCTCTCTCTCTCTCTCTCTCTCTCTCACACACACACACACACACACACACACACACACACACATATCTCAAAGAAAGTGGAATTACTGGATCAAAGGGTATATGCATTTCTTTTTCATTCTGATATACATTTCCTTTCATAGAGTTTGTTAACAATTTATACTCTAATCAGAAATGTTCTCCTTACCCTGATTTGTTATTTGCCAATTCATTGGGCGGACCAGTGTGTGGTTTTAATTTACATTTTTCTTGACACGAGTGAGAGTGGAACAGGTTTTCATATATTTAAGAACCATTGGTGTTTCCTTTTCTGTAAAATGTGGGGATTTTGGCCATTTTCTATTAAGCTATTGATTTTTTTCTTCTTGATTAAAGAATTTTAAAAAACAAAAGCAAATAATACAGTGTTATATGTCAGCTATATCTCAGTTTTTAAAATGCAGTCATTTTTTTTTTTAAACATCGTTGTTCATTTTTGTACAATATTTGATTTCTCCCCTCCGGTGTAATCCCCATAAATCTCCCACCATCATATCACTCATGAACCATCATAGTCCCTCGTGTTCTTCCCCCAGCCCCATTTTGACCCCTCACCTTCCCCCTTCCCTGCTATATTGGATCTGTAATTTACCCTCTAGTTTTGTCCTTTTTTTTTCCCCCTGACCCTTTGTTCAGCTTCCCCCATTCCTCCTATAAGTGAAATAATCCAATATTTTTCTTTTTCCCCCGATTTATTTCACTGAGCATTATCCCTTCCAACTCCATCCATGTTTCTGCAAATGGCATGAGTTTATCTTTTCTGATTGCTGCGTAGTATTCCATTGTGTATATATACCACATCTTGTTGATCCAGTCATTTTGGAGTGGGGGGGCATTTAGTTTGTTTCCATGTCTTAGCTATTGTAAATAGTGCTGCAATAAACAGGTTTCCTTTCAAATGAATGTTTTTGTGTCATTTGAGTAGATTTTTAGGAATGGGATTGCTGGGTCATATGGGTCGCATGGTAGCGCCATTAAAATGCAGTCATCTTTAATTTGTACATTTTTCAAAGCATGAAGCTGACAAAAATAGGAGAAACCCTTAGCTTCTTTATTGAGGCCCATCATGATTGCGGTTAGTTCATTTTGAGAAGCATTTCTAAGTTTAAACAGAAAAGTACATTAGCATTTTGTTAAACTAGATTGAACTGCAAAAAGTTTGCCCATAAAAGATATTCAGAAGTCATTCAAACCTCACAATGAGGATTAGTATGACCTGTATTAATCTGTCCTTGAGATAATGAGAAGTTATTGCCTCCTGGGCTATATATGATTAAGGATGCTATAATAGAAGAAACGTAGACACTCCTTAAAGGTAACATCAGTTTCTCAAAAATTAATATACCCAAGCCTTTCTATAGGGTTTGGTTTTTGGTTTTCTTTTTTTTGTCAATAATCTTTTTGGCATCTTTTGTTTTGGAAAGGCAGACGTCTCTCAGGTTTAAAATAGTTATGACATTGGGATTTATCCTTGGAAACTGTACAAGGCTTTAAACCAAAAGAAAAAAGTGATAGGCTTTTTAAAAGTTCTTAACAATCCTTTGGCAGGAAGCTGTGTTCCCAGCCATCTAACTTGTATATTTTTGTGTTTCATGTTAAATCACATTGCTAAACAATTTGGCCTACAAAACAAGTTTCACTGTTCAATCTATTATCTTTATAACTTTCTTCCTGTAATTTTAAGACTGATTAGTTATAAGGCTAACTCATAGATACCATGTATGCAATATGCCTGTGATTTTTTTTTTTTAAATTTTCTGGTTGACTAAATTGGCTTGACTTTGGAGGAATGCTTATAGGGAATAAAAGATAAAAAATAACTGCACAAGATGTCTGTGTAACATTTTTCAGCAAACATAGTTCTGTATATACTGCAGCTTAAACTACTGGGATATTCCCGCTGCTGTACAGAGAATTCACTCTCTATACTGAAATAATCTTGGTTATGTAAGATTTTAGTTCAAATTACTGATCTATGTTTTCAAAATGAAGGAAATTACAACCAGTCTTTCTTTTTTTGTAGAATGAAGATATACTTGATACCAGTGAAAAACTCGCTTTTGCCAGGGCTGATACATGAGGGTGCCAGGCTAGGAGTTTTTAGCTTTGTGAATAAATTTATCATTCTTATTACATTGCAAATCTAATATACTCAGTGCTGTTCAGAGGGTTCTTCTAGAGATATGTGAAAGAAACAAGCAGAAAAAGTTAATGAACTGAATGCAGCTGGATAAATGTTTCTGTCATCAAAGTATTTTTGTGGAATGCCTTGTTCCAGGCAGGCAGTGCTAGGTGCTAAGGGGGTACAAAGCAAAATAGTTGCAAATTCCTTTTAAGGAGCTTAAAGTCTACTAGAGGTTTTAAAGTTTACTGAAGTGTTCGTAAGTGTAAGAGAATGCAGAAAAGAAGTATACCATATAGGACTGATTGAAAGCATTTCTGTGCTTGACACATGCACAGATTATCCTGACCGCATGAATATATTTTCTTTTTCACTTCTGTGTACTCTCCAAAGTTTCACTCCGTAGTTAAGAATCATATTATACTGATAAACTTGAATCTCTTGTTAAAAAGATTAATGACACCTCCTGGCCTCATAATACCTGCTAGGAAGCATTCTGTTAGAGGTTGCTATTACTTGCTAACTGTGATACTACCTTCCTTGGAATTTGAGCAGTGTTACAGTTGATAGAGATATTTTATTTCTTGGTGTGACTCAGGTGTAGCCTTATAGGTCAGGATTTAATAGAGTGAACAGGAAAATTAGTGGTGGCATATAACAGACATGTTCAGCCTCAGAGTTGTCAGCATACTGGGAAGTTTGATAAGCTTTAGAAAATAAGTTTCTCATTGGAGAACTTGGATGGTCTTGTCTTAACTTGTTTGAAGCCAGAAACGATGTATTTTGCCGTAAGTTGTCTCCTGCAAAGGTTTTCAAACTATGACCCTCAAATAGACCTCTTCTAAAATTGTTTTTCTGCTGGGCATCTGCAGCAGTTGGCATGAAGTGCTGGAGACCTGGTGTAACACCAGGCCACTTTGCTGATGAACACTTTACCCATGGTGCCTGCTATGAGTGAAATTAATTAGAGTTGTGCTAGCCTAGTCAATTTCCCTCTCAGCAGGTTGTGTGGTTAGAGCTCCTCAGAATCTAAGGATGATTCTCCAGTTCTACTATCTACTGGGTTTTGAACATTTTTTTAAAAATTGTGAAAAAGGGAATTTTTTTAAAAAGGACTTTGCTATAAAATAAGTGAGAAGCAAAAAAGAAAAAAGTGGCCAAGATCAAAGTACTGTAGCATTTTCTTTCTGGTTATAAAAATGGAGCATGGCTTGGTAGCAACAATTAAGACATTAAAATAAAATATGTCCTTTCCTTAGGCTTAGAGAATTCTTAAATTCTTAATTGCTAGATAAATTTGAAGTAATTTTAACTTCAAAATAAAATCAAATTAATATTTTAAGAACTCAGTAGAGCCCACACCTTGAAAGCCAAATTTTATGCTCTTAACTATCAGGTGAAATTCACATCTTCATTCCTAACCCACCCAAAAATTAGCTTTAAATAGGAATTTTGAAATTTCATTCTGTTCTCTACTGGCAGTAAAGAACCTGGGATGTAAAACTGTGTAAGGTGCATTTTGTGAGAATGTGTTTCCATCAAATGCAAACCTGCCTTGATCACAGGTGATCAGAGTTAGCATTTACTCTTTTCTTTTTTTTTTTTTAAAGATTTATTTATTTTTGCTTACAAGCTGGGGTGCAGGCCAGAGGTGTGGGGCAGTGAGAGGGTTCACCAGAGACAGAGTGGGGAGCAGAACAGGCAGATGGACCGAAATACACTGCTGAGGGGAACAACGGGCCTGAGGCAGGAGAGGTCTGCTGCACCATGTGGGAATCTCCCCAGCAGGCCATCGAACTCATGCTGCAGCCAATGACAGCTCCACAGTGCTGTGATTAACCCGTTGCGCCGCCAGGGAGCCCCTACTCTCTTTTCTTGATGTTACTATGGGATTAAAGTTACCTGAACCAAGGAGGCCCAAATGCCAGTGCGGTGCTTAGTTTGCTAGCTTAAGTGAAATGAGCACATTATGTGTATAGGATGGTTAACTCCATTTATGATTACAAAGGATGCTTTAGTTCAAATGCCCATGCGCTAGTGTTTTAAACCAGTGGGGGGACTCTGGTAATAAAAAGTGTCACTCTGTGAGGGTGCAAATATATATTATTAATACCCAATGCTTATTAAGTAACGAGTGAGTGTGAATGGAGTGATTTTTCTGGTTATTCATTTATACCTCTTTCTACAAAGGATTTGAGGCAGTTTCCAAAAATACCAAACATATAAAAGAGTAAAATAAACAATTGAGGGAATTATAGCAAAGGAATTAATGACATTAAGAAAATAATAAAGCTATTATAGAATGAGTCAATGATCCTATCTTGAGTATAACATATAGAACAAACATACGAATTTACAGCTTAAAGACGTGGCTCATAGATTTGTACCAGAGTTTCCTAGTAGCCAAGCAAAGAGGGCAACATGGTCAGTTATAAGATTTATATTGTCTAGGGCTAAAAACAAACCAAGCATTCAGTAAAGAAATTTCTCCCTTCAGTATTATAAAGCCAGACAGTGTGATAGAATGAAACATCCTTACATTATCCCTATAACTTATTGTAATACATTAAAAAAAAAAGTGGAACAGTGCCAAGAATAGTATACATTCAGGTGTAGCTATCATTCTAAGCTAACAGGCATTTGTATTGTCATATTTGCCTCAGATCATCATTTTATTTTAAAAGAAACAGATAAACAGAGATAAAATGTTTACCGGTCTCATTCATCTCCCTTGCTCTCTCATAGCTTGTCAGTGAATCAGATGCATTGCTTGTCAGTTATACTTCGACTATATGTGTATATCTGTGAATTATATATAACTCTTAAATTTGCATAAATAATGTATTACACATTAACATTCCAGTACTTGCCTTTTCTCATCAGCATTTTGTTTTCTCTCATCTCTGTGGTGCTACATAGATCTAATTCATTAATTTTGAATCTTGGAATATTGCTTTTCATTCTGTGGAAATAACTCAGTTTAGTTATCTGTTTCCTTCCTGATGGGAGTTTTAGTTTGGTTCTAGTTTTTCATTATTATAAACAATTCCACATTGAACACCTTGTTCTTCTGTGTCTTCTTATCCTGTGTTACAGTTTCTCTAGGGTAGTGTTTCTCAAAATGTGGTTCCAGGATTAACTTGTATGAATCACCTGGAAACTTGTTAGAAATGCACATTCCTGGCTTCATTCCAAACCTCTGAATCAGAAATTTTAGGGATGGGAACCAGCATTCTGTTTAATAGGCAGTTCTGATGCACACTGAAGTTTGAAAACAACTACTATAGCTCATTAAAAGTAGAATTACTGAATCATAGGGTACATGTATTTTCAACTTGACATATAGTAAAATTCCTATCCAAAACATACATACTCATATACACTTTCACCAGCAGTAATGAGAGTTCCCTTATTTCTCCTGGCCCCCATCCATGGTATAGTTGGTATTTCTTTGCTTGCTGGTCTGACAGGTGTAAAAACATTTGAGCTATTTTATTTCTTTTGTGTGTGTGTGAACAGTATTTTTATAGGGTTGTTGGTCTTTTTGTTACTGATTTTGTAGAAACAGTTATAGATCAATTCATAAATTAAATTATGCCTCTGACACATATTGCACTTCGTTCCTCCCCCCCGTTTGTCTTTTGTATCGTACTTTAAAATTATACCATATTTGCCAATTTTTAAAAAAGATTGATTTATTTATGCATACCAGAGCTTTGGTGTAGGCCAGATATTCACCAGAGACAGGGTGGGAGCAGAACAGGCAGATTGACTGAAATACTGAGGGGAGTAGCAGGGGAGACAGGAGAGGTCTGTGCCATGTGGGAAGCTTTGTGGCCTGGGGGTGGGGGGGTGGGGATGGGGTCAAACTTTTGCTGCAGTGGCTGTGGATAGCTTCATAGTGCTGAGAGTTTATCCCTTGCACCACCAGGGAGGCCCTTTACCAATTTTTTTTTAATGGATTTTGTGTTTAGAGAGGCCTTGGAAGGGAGAACTTTGAGTTGTATTTGATTTGCTACTGGAACACCCTGCTGAGATGTGTAACAGCTATTTGAAAATGATCTGAGGTTTATGAGAGTTCAAAGTTAGAGAGATTTGGTAAACATTTATATACAGGTAGAAATTTGACATTGTTGGGATGGATAAAATTTCCCTGAAAGAGAATACAGATTGAGAAAATAATTGAGGATTAAACCATAGGAAAAACAGTGGCAGATAAATCCAAGAAAAGAGATTGGGGAATGATTATAGACAGAGCAAAGAGAAGAATCTGAAAAACTAGTAATGATGAGTAGTAAAGTGAAGAGCTCTTTAATGCTGTAGAGAAAGGAACACATTTAAGAAAGGAGTAAGTAAGTGTTGCCCTTCAAGAGAGCAGTTAGCAATGGGCTGAAGAATAGTTTGCAATGAAGCTTAGATAACAAGGTTATTTTTCCTTTAGGGATATTTGCATGGAGCATTTGTGCCCTAAAGAGAGAGTGGCAAGGTTGTGGATGGTGTTCATGAAACTGTTTTTTTCTTCAGGCATTCTTTCCAGTGGATGTGTTTTATATGCTCCTTGAGTAAATCCATTTGGTAAGATAATATTAAATATTGTGCAGAGTATTAAAATAAATAGGATGTTCATGATTGTGAGTAGGAGATTGCTTTGGATTAGGTGCTCTCTGAGGTTAAGGTTTAAATTTAGGAGCTGAATGCTGAGGAGTTCTTTGAATGATAGTTAGTTCTTGCCTCCAGGCAAGAGCTAAAAGTTTTCAATATTCAGTAGGTTAAATGGAAAGATAGAATAGTGTTCCATTAATCTAATGCAATCCTCTTGTTTTTTGGGTTGACCAGGGTGAAGAGAGAACAGAAATCTTTGTCCCCTGACTTTGGGAATCTCGTTTAACCTTCAAACTGGCGATGTCAAGGGTTCCAAGTCCTCCACCTCCGGCAGAAATGTCGAGTGGCCCCGTAGCTGAGAGCTGGTGCTACACACAGGTAAGTTCATGTTTTCCTCTGGCAGATCTTAAATTTGGGGAGGATTTGGTAGATGAAAGGAAGAAGATTTCTTTTCTCCATTGGGTTTCCTGCTTTGTTTGGGACATAACTGCCAAATAGCAGACAGATAGAGGCCCTTGTCAGCTCTGTAGTTCTTGGTTTCTACATGGAATCTGAATGCCATGGGCCAGTGGCTTTCACTGAAGGTTGAAAGGGGGGAATCATTGAAACTAGATCTATCTACGCTATCTCCCTTGCCCCCACAATAGCAATGTGTTTCTCTGTTGGACAATTCTAGGGGGAACCAGGATTGAGATTTGCAGCCACAGGCAGGACATCAATATCTCAATTGTCAAAGGCTTCTCTGAGCACAGAGGCTCATTTTAAGTATGACTTTATCATCTGCTTTCCCAGCCCTGTTCGTGTTTTTCTCACTTCTGATAGAAAGTGTTTCTCTGAAGCTGAGAAAAGTTATGAAAGCAGTTGGTCACTGTGAGATTTTTTAAATGTGGAAGAGGGACCTAATGTGAGAAAAGGTGACCAAACAGTGCTATCTTCCTATGGGAATTGTGCAGAGGAGAAGGGAGGAGAAATGATTATCTGATCTTCAGCCTGTTTTTTAGGTTGGCCGCTTCCTCTTTAATTGCTTCCTGGTTTTCTATCAACAGATCAAGGTAGTGAAATTCTCCTACATGTGGACCATCAATAACTTTAGCTTTTGCCGGGAGGAAATGGGTGAAGTCATTAAAAGTTCAACCTTTTCATCAGGAGCCAATGATAAACTGAAATGGTGAGGAAGAATATATATAGTGGTAAAAATGTGTCTCTAAGTTGTTTTGCTTGGTTTTATGGAGTCTTGACTAGAATGTAAGATCCTTGAAGACAGAGGGTTTATTTTATACTTAACATATTACTCAGTGCTTAAAACAGTGCCTGGCACATAATAGCTGCCCTCTATGTATTTTTTTTTAACTAATTCAGTGATATCAGGCATCAGTAAACTCAAAAGGATGTGGAGTATTATGAGTAAAGAGGGTCAGTGTTGTAAATGAGTGTTGACTACTTGTAAACAAGTGTCTTGGGGCCTCCCTGCTGGCGCAACGGGTTAAGCACAGCACTGTGAAGCTATCCAGAGCCACTGCAGCATGAGTTCGATACCTAGCCAGGGAGCAGGGAGCTTTCCACATGGCACAGCAGACCTCTCCTGTCTTACCCATTGCTTCCCTCAGCAGTGTACTTTAGTTGATCTGCCTGTTCTGCTCCCCACTCTGTCTCTGGTGAATCCTCTCACCACCCCACACCTCTGGCCTATACCCCAGCTTGTATGCATAAATAAATAAATCTTTAAAAAAAAAACAACCCAAAAAACAAAAAGTGTCTTTCTGAAGAGATGGTGGCAATTGAACTCCAGCTGACTATTACCAGATTTTCTGATTTTTCAAGGAAATCTGTATTTTAATATGAAATCTCTTGAATATTAAATTGCCTTTTTTTAAATAATGAAAGGAAATTTATTTGCTTATGTAACTGGAATGCCAGGGTATAGAATGAATTTGAAGGTAGTTAGTCTAGTTAGGTTAAAATCCAGCTGATTTAATCCTTAATCCAGTTAGATAAGGTTCCCAAAGTCTCTTCCACCCTGTTCTCCACACTGTTGGACATCTCACGTCTAGCTTCCCTTGTTAAAGAATGACTAGCTGTAGCAATGGATGTGACTTACTACCATCCAGTAAGTCCTTGAACTTTTCTCTGGACTGTGCGGCCAAGACGATCTCATACCTGCTGATTGGTTTAGGTCTGGGTGCCCTCAACTAATCCTTGTGGCAAAGGGAATATGATATGGGAGTGGGGCTAATCCCATCTAAACTGTTGTTGGTCATGAAGAGGAGCAGGCGGTTCAGGGTCCAAACCATGCGCTCACAGCAAAGATAAAAATACACTCCTGGGAACCACCAGTTTTGACCTCTGATAACCTCTGAAGAGTTAGACAGCTCTGCATTAATTTATTATTTGTTGGCTATATACATTAAGCAATTTACTGTTAGGTGTAAGAGAACCCTTATATCTTAGGCACTGCATTTAGATCCACATATTTAACACAATGCATAGTGATTTTTGTGGCATGTATACTTTCTAGAGTGGCACTGGATTGGGCCACCTGTTTGAGAGAATTATCATAACATTGGCAAAGCCTAAGGATACATATGGCCAGTGTATTACATATGGTAGAAGCAGTATCTGAACCACATGCAGTTCAACTAATGACATTTACAATTGAACTCAGTTGAACCATGTGAATTCTGTCTAGATTGTTTCCATTCATTGGTAACAGACTGGCATCTGTGACTATTTAGAAGCCTAGTTTAGAACTCTATCCTGTTTAATGGGAGTTTATTTTTGTCTGAGTCTTCCATGCTGCCTCCTTTATTTTAATCTTAGAATATTATTTCCAGATTGATAAAATACTTGTGAAAGATTATATACTGTCCATATATTTATTAGGAATATGAATATGTTTTCTCTCCCAAGGTAGTATCAAAGTGCTCATCATTTTTTTTCATTGTTTGTCCATAATGCCA
This sequence comes from Scalopus aquaticus, assembly GCA_004024925.1. NCBI lineage: Eukaryota > Metazoa > Chordata > Mammalia > Eulipotyphla > Talpidae > Scalopus > Scalopus aquaticus. The sequence goes on along the minus strand of PVIJ01008437.1, from coordinate 54,422 downwards.
ACAAAATTAGGGACTGCATTTCCTGAGATAAAGGCTTAGCATATTGTAAGACTTGACTGAACTTTAAAATATTTTAGGGTTAAAAAGATGAGTGATTTGGGAGATTATGAGTAAAGAGGTCAAAGATGTAAGGGATGTGTTTCCAGATTCTAGAATGCCTCTTTACTTTTGTTGTTTACCTTTTAAAAGGTGGCTCAGGTTGTTAGAGAAAGTAAGAATCCGAGTAATCATTTTGCTGAATCAGAATCTCCTCAGCAGCGCGCGATGCGAGTTCAATGCCCAGCCGGGGAGAATCCCATATGGTGCGGCAGACCTCTCCTGCCTCGCCCGCTGCTCCCCTCAGCAGTGTATTTCTGATCTGCCTGTTCTGCTCCCCACTCTGTCTCTGGTGAACCCTCTCGCCGCCCCACGCCTCTGGCCTGTGCCCCAGCTTGTATGTATAAATAAATAAATCTTTAAAAAGAAAATCTCCTCATATAGGGACCACAATTTTTTTTAAGTATCTGCCTCTTTTGAGTCTGATGTTCTATTTACCCTTTTTTCACTTTACAAGCCTCTCAACATGGATGTTTTTGACTTTTTGTTTTTTCTGTCTTGGGCAGGTGTTTGCGAGTAAACCCAAAAGGATTAGATGAAGAAAGTAAAGATTACCTGTCACTTTACCTGTTACTGGTCAGCTGTCCAAAGAGTGAAGTTCGGGCAAAATTCAAATTCTCCATCCTGAATGCAAAGGGAGAAGAAACCAAAGCTATGGGTAAATGTTCTTCTCTTTGTCAACTCTATTTTCACACCGAGCAACTTCATACACTGACAAGTTGTATATTTGATCTGGTTTTTTTTTTGAGTGACCCTAAATAATGACTTTTTTTCCACCCAGAGTCTCAACGGGCGTATAGGTTTGTGCAAGGCAAAGACTGGGGATTCAAAAAATTCATCCGTAGAGATTTTCTCTTGGACGAAGCCAATGGGCTTCTCCCTGATGACAAGCTTACCCTCTTCTGCGAGGTGAGTCCTTTTACCTAACTTTCACCCGACTGTGAGACTAGCAGTTTTGTTAGGTATTTGGTAGACTCTTGGTATTCTATTGTATCAGGGATGAGAATGGGAAAAATCCCCAAATGTAATGGTGCTTCATGAACGTTATTTAGTGACTGAATGAAAACGGTGTTGTGATTTCAAGGTTGTTGGGTATGTCAGTTTTCCACTTGTTACTCTAAAAACAGATTGTCACTACCTTGGTATGTGTGATTTTTCTGGTATTCTGGCTTTTTCATTGCGGGTTTTTTCAGATAGCATTTGGAAGGACTGTCATTTCAAGCTGAGGAGAATGGCAAGCAACTAGATAATGTATATTTGCTCCTTATAGTTACTGGTTTCTCCTTGAGCCCAGGTGTATTTGACTACAGATCCCTCTCCTTTCCTTTTCTGGTCTTTGAACTAGGTGATTCTTACCAGGAATTGAGTATCTCCGATTTGTCTTGCTGGAGTAATTGTGAAATAGGAAGGTGAGACCTTTTTTTTTTTTTTTGAGTGAAGGCTATGTGAAGTTCTCTGAGTCATAGTTAGCTAGGAGAGTTATCTGTAGTTACTAGTTAGGAGAGTTCATCTATTAACAACCTAAGAGCCTTTCTCAGGTTTACAGGGGAAGCCTTGAAGTAAAATTCCTTAACAAGACTGAATTGGAACTTGTTTTCTTTAATGAGTATGTGCTAATTAGTTGCTACATGCTGTTATCAATACATTTGTAAGTACTTATCAGCTGTAATAAATGAATACAACCTCTAGTGAACTAGGATGTTAGTGTTCCCTACTCATAGTATAGGTCAAGGAACCATTTCCTGAGCAGTACCATGTAATGAGAGTAACCCCTGTATTTTCATGGGGAGTTGCAACCAAGTTCCCCAACTACCAGTGCACTCTGTCAAATTACAGGCTCACACTGTGAGTTAATGACAGTTCCAAAGGCATATCACCACCTATGCATGGGGGAAGGATTTCTCTTAGGAATCTTGTCCTTTTGCAAAAAAAGACCTGGTCAGCAATTAATCAGCTCCTTTTTGAAATCACAGCTCATTGAATAGTTCTGTAGAAGAGCTCCTAGTGATTAGAAAACTTTGGAGGCATGGTTTATTAAAATGCCATACTGAATACATAAAATACAGTTTGCATAATAGCTGCTTCCCCTCCTTTATAATTGCTAAGTTAAAAAAATGCTAGAATAATGGCATCTATATAAATAAAGTGTTGCTATTTTTTGTTTATGAACTTGAAATTTGAATTCCATGTAAATTCAACTAATTACAGATCATACTCAGTTGCCCCAGTAAAGAAATTAGAACAATTAGTGGCTTTTTGTGAAGTTAGATAATACGTAAATAGACCATCAGTTTAATCTTCACCTGTCTTAGAGACTATATTTCAGAGAAATTTAAAAATAGTGGAAATTCTGTTGGAAGCGAAAGCCAATCTTTGAAACGGTTCTCTGAAGGAAAAAGAAATCTCTAAATATTGCATCCGGTGTTTCAGGCAGCTCCATAACCTTTATTGTAGCATTTTTAAGTCCACAGTGGGTCCAGCCTTTTCTCACATGCTTTCCCTCTCCCCAGCCCATCCCCTAAATCCATCCCAGCTATTCCAACGCTGGTATTGAAGTTCTTGGTTTATAAAACCAATTGACCTGCCCTCACTGGGCAATCTCTTATCCTATGGTTAAATCTAAGGCACTCTCTCTCTCCTTTTGCTTCCCCATATAAAATTCTCTTAGGAGAAATCCTGTGGTTAAGTTTAGATTTGCCTTACTGACTTAGAAGGGAAGTGAGATGACACTTTGGAAATGAGGAGATGTTGAACAGGGAAACGTCTGCTGGGTTCTGCTGATGCCATCGGTTTCTTACCATCAGACCAGGTGTGCCATCTGTTCCTCTCACACTTCTCCGTTGGCCACAGGTGCTGAGTGTTGCTTCTCATATTTGGGCTTGTGCCTAGTGAGACTCGTTTCTGTTCCAAGGCTCTCTGTGGACTTAGTAGAATTCAGCATTGCAAGACAGTTGCGTGGGGTGTGTGGTAGATGTGTGGGATTTAAAAATGTCTGCAGCTCATCTAAGTTCTTAGTGCTTTTCAAAGCTAGATCATTCTTGGGTGCAAATTCTATCTCTTTGACTTGTTGCTCCTTTCTGTCAGTGGAATATTTTTAAAGAAGTTTATTTTACTTCATTTTTATATTTTATTGATTATTGGTTTAACTAGTATTTTATTATTACTTTGAGGTTTTTATGAAGTGATGTCCCAATACAATTCAGGTTATAAGTACTCCACTGCTCCATTCTTCTCTCAGCCTTTGGCCTGGGTGCTTCACTTCTGTCCTATCTTGATACAGTCAGTACAATTGTTTCATGGTGTTTTTGTGTGTGTGTTTTAGCTGTTCCCAGAGGCCACAAGAGGAAATCCTTAGGTGAATGGTGAGAATCATACAGTTTGATGTTTGGACTTTATTTCAGTGGTATTATTGTTAATGAATATTTAAGTGGAATTAGATGGCCAGTTCTGAAACTGCTGAATAGGTGGTCTTGTTTATATAATGAGCTGCTCTGAATTCACTTTCAATTCTCAGTGCTGTTTTGTCTGTTAGAAGTTGTGGATATTCTCCAAGTTGATATTATTACTTAACTAATATATTTAGAAGCATTTTTAAAGCATTCCCTGAATTGTCTCTTATCCCAATCCTTTGAGCTAGGTTAGTTCTGTTATCTTCATTTCATGTTACTGAGGAGAAGCAATGCCTGTGGAGTCAGGTAATTTTTCCTAACATTGTACAGCAAATTAGTGTCAGGGCCATGTCAGCTCTCCATTTTCCGTTTCTAGTCTGTTGCACTACTCTAAGTGGAACTGAATGCCTTTTGCCCAAGGAAACAATCTCTACCAAGTTTCCTTTAACAGAGACTATTTACTTTGGTAGTGAAAGAATCACGAAAGCTTCACACTTTTAATTTTCTCTTTCATAATTTGGACAAATGAAAATCTTCATGAGATGTTTCAGCTTCTATTGACTCTTCTCTCTGTTTATTTATATTGAAAACAAGTAGTTAGCAATAAATTCCACCTTCACAGTGTATGCCTTTGACAGGTAGAGGATTCCAATTCCTCTTTGTAATATTGCAATGAAAGTTGAAATACGAAAAACCAAATATGAAATACCTAGACACTAGTTAACTCTTTAAACTTCCCTTTTCTTCTTAACTGTAAATATCCTTTCATAGACTGGGGGTGTTTTTGTCAAATTTTAAATAATAAGGGTCTGTTCATTTTTTATTTTATTAATGATTTTTTTTTATATGCTAGTTAGTTATATGCAGATGCTACTATTTGGTTGTTTTCAACCTATAGAAATGGTGATTTAATGTAACATTATAAGTCATAAAACATGATAATGTAATAAACCTACTCCCAACCTAACATCATCACCTGTAACTTGGAACTACCCTATATGTGCTTGTCATCTGTCCCTTACATCTGCTATCGCCATACTCTGAAGAGGATATATTTTGAATAGTATGCTGTCATTCCCTTGTTTATTACTTGTATTGTTTTGAGCTTTATAAAATGAACAAACTATAGTTACAGCCACAACATAATTTCTGTTATAGTTACAGCCACAACAGAAATTATGCTGTGGCTGTAACTATAGCTTGTTCATTTTTCGTGCTGTACAATAGTTTGTTGTATGACTGTACAATGGTTTTGTTATTCATTCTCCTGGTGATGAGCATTTAGATCATTGCTAGTCTTTTGATTAGAAATAGTGTTGCTTCTATAAACAATTATACAGTGAGATTTTTTTTCTTGATTGGTTTGATTATAAAGAAATTTAAGATACATTTCCATTGATTTACTTTGACGTTTTATGTTTTGTTAAAACATACAAGAATTGGTACAATCTTTGGTCTTCTATGAAATTTTCTTTTTTAAGAAAAGGAATTGACTTTAAGAGTGAGGCCCTTTACAACTTGAAGTTTACAGGGATATACAGTCTTCCTGAGACATTTTCATGCAGTCATTTATAAGACGACATAAATGTCACAGTCACGTCATCTTCACAGCTGCAATTCTGAATGAGTCTCCATAGTCAATTTTATAGGCATTAAAAAAATATATTTTTTTTAAATGGTCTGATTTTAGCATCATCATTTGCAGAGAAAAACAATCCCTTTCTAAGTTAAAAGTTTGGGCTCTGAAGACTCATTTGTGAATGCCATTTAAAATTTATTTTTAATTAAGCATATTTTATGTTAGTAAGAGGTGGCAGACATTCAGAGCTCTGGAGACTCCAAGCATCCATATATCTACAGAACAAGTCTGGCTCAGACAGTAAAGGTACATTCTCCTTCCTGCTGTGTTCCTGTCTATATCTGGAGAGAGGAATTGCCCCTGAGAGAGCAGTCACAGTCTTTAGGCTTCACTCATTACCTACCATGCATCTAACCAGGATTGGGTCCATTGGTAACCATAGTTTGAAATTCAGCCTGATTCTTGTCATTTCGTTTTACCCAGGCTAGTAAATTGCCATCAAGTGTTAATGACTTTGGACTCCTGTCAACTTGGTTTAATTCAGGCTTAGGAACCCAGTGCCAAAAGCATTCTCCATTCTTATCATTGGCCAGTCCTGAGTACTCCTGTCTTTTTCTATGAAGAAGTTGGATTTAACTGGGTTTTTCCTTTTTTTTTTTTTTTAATCAGTATTTTGAAGCTATAACTGGAAGTGGGCAACTCCTACTTTTGGTGTTAATGTGTCAAAGAAGTGAGGGTGTTAATGTGCGAAAGTTGCTGAAGCGAACTAGAGATCGTACATAGGACAAAAGAGAATCTCTGGAGTGGTTTCTGCTGGGTCCTGGGCTATTAAAATAATATAATAATCTGGCTCTGATGAATGTGTTACTAATGCTAATCACATTTGTAATTGATTAATTTGGCTGCTTCATTGCTTAAGACCATAATGGCTAGTTTTTAAAAGATGAATAGATTTCTTGACCTGATAATAAATATCTCCCTCCTGCACTGAAGGGACTTTGGGGCATTCGGATGGGGCATTAGCTTTGCCCCTGGATTTATGGCTACACTTACGGGATGGCTTCATTTTCAGGGTTAAAGGAAATTTGGGTCATTTAGGATGTTCCTAAGCCGTCTTTCTCATCTAACTTGTAGGAATAGCAAAAGTAGGAAGCTGATTCTCAAGGTTTGTGAATTCTGCTTTGATATTAACATTTCTAAATTAACATGCTGTAGGAGATAAAGAATAGCAGTGGTTTATTAGGCAGAAGACTGATCTGCTAGGCCTTATTTTCATTTTAGTCACTTACATTTGTTTTATAATGTTGTATGATTTGTAAATCCTTTGTATTTGGTATTCTAACAAATTTCTCTGCATTTCACTGAACCATCTCTAGATGGTTACCTTAGTTTTTTTAACCTAAACTGAACAGTTGCATTAATTCAACAGCTGCTGCTAAACGTTGTAGTGGCAAATTGGACACCTCTGTAAACCTGCTGTCTTTCTGTTCAAAGCTATGAGTGCGTGTCTAACTGGAGCCAGTCAGTCTGCATGTCGTTGTCACAAATGACTGAGTAAAGGGTGTAAATGATGTGGGATAACCATCTAGTTATCACTACCAGAAAGATCTTCAAGCCCAGTCCTGTTCTTTATACTAACTTGTGAGGAAGTACAAGTCATTTACTGGACTTCATAGAAACTACACTTTGTTTTCATGGTCCAGACCTAACTAAAATAAGTGAAGTATTTGTGTTAGATTCCTTTCTCTAGAGAGTTTAAAAGATGGTAGTTTCTATAGGAGTTCTTTGTGTTTAATTGTTTGCTTAAGGCAGAATGAGGTAAATACTTGAAGCTTAACATTTGGTTTCTGTCAGTTTTTTTCCTCTGGGTGATTTTACCCAGGTTTTCTGCCAGGGGAGGTATAGCTTATTAGAAATTGGATAAGAAGGAAATTTGTGGGGCACTCTCTCCCCATTTACCTGAGGTGGTATATGATTGTGATAGATTGGAAATTCCTTGACCCAGAGGACAAATCTTTGAATTGTAGAGATGGTTTCAAGAGACTATAACTCACATTAGTATTTAAATGTAGTAAGTGAGTATATACTCTCCACCTGCTGGGAAGAAAGTTCTGCTAACAAAAGCTTTGGACTATTTTTCCTTATCTTTTACAGGTGAGTGTGGTGCAAGATTCTGTCAACATATCTGGCCAGAATACCATGAATATGGTGAAGGTTCCTGAGTGCCGATTGGCAGATGAGTTGGGAGGGCTGTGGGAGAATTCCCGGTTCACAGACTGTTGTTTGTGTGTTGCTGGCCAGGAATTCCAGGCTCACAAAGCTATCTTAGCAGGTTAGTATTTATTCATGGGGAGCTTTAGTTTTGGCAAAACAAGGAAAAGCAGTGGCTGCATAATTGCCTTTTGAGTAACTTCAGTTTTTTGAACTAGTGAAAAAAACTGCAGCTGAATATAATTCTATATTGTGACATTAGTTGTCAAAAACAAAAAGTCTAAAAGCTCCATAAAATGAAACTTGTTTTTTTCTCTGTAGTGGACTTAGACCATCATATTTCAAGGAATAGATGATAATAATAATAGTTTTGAATGCCTTTGCACCTAGAGAGTAGATGACCAAACACTGTGTGATATTAGTCCTTAGACAGGGCTTGGGATATAATGAAGAAGATTCTGACTAAGGACTAAACTTCTTGTAGCCAGGTGCCCAGCCCTGGAGATCTTAGCCCTCTTATCAGTACAAATTACACTGGAAGAAAATTCAAAAAGAGATTTTTTTAAAGGAAAAAAAAATACTGGAAGAATGAAAATGTTGCCAGTGACTGGACGGCTGGGTCTTTCTCTAATAACAGACCCTTGATCTCTAAGACTAGAAAGACTAGAATGTAGAAGGAACTGATAAGACAGGACTTTACTTCACATGAAAACAGGAGTATCAGACACAAACTTGTATTTGGTCCATAAGACATAAGAGGACATTACATCAACTTTCAGGTGACAGATTTCTTACTAAGACCCACCGCTCTAAAATAGATACCTGCCAAACACTCAGCCTGGCTCAGTCTAACCATTTTTCTGTTCCCTCTCTCAGCTAGGTGTTATGGTATCTTGCTAAAGCAAGTTAGCAATATTAGTTGTTTTTCTCAACAACATGTATTTCAAGCTTTTATCACTCTTCTTTACTCTCTAGCATCTAAAAGATGACCTTTCTTCTACTTCCAAGAGAAAATGGAGGCCCTTTTGTAGGAACTCCCTCAGCTCTTGCCTTTCACTTTACCTTTATTTTCCCTGCAGTCTCAGTGGAGGTAGTGTTCTTCCTGTGTCCAAAGCAGACTGTATTTTCAACATCTGTGTCATAAGCCATGCTGCCTTCTCAGAAGCCTTGCCCTGCCAGTTGTAACCTTATTCTCTGGTATCTTCCGCATCTCTCTTTCTCTTATTGCCTATTTACTCTCAGCCTATAAAGTTTCCCTCTAGTTATTCTGTCTCTTTTCTATCAGAGCTAAGTGTCTTATGTTAGCACATTCACTATCTCTGTTTCTTTCTTCCCACTTCGCCCCAGTTCACATCTCTACACTGCTTAAGCATTTTTCCAAAGTTAAGTCGCCTTTTAGCCCCTAACTTGAAGGAATCTTTACTTATATATATTTTTTAATTCATATTTTGTTTCATTTCTTAATTCATTTATTATTTTATTTCTCTCTACTGGTTTTCTCTTGTTTCTCTGGCTACTTCTAATGTGTGACCTCCCTCTTCTTTACCCATCCCTTTAAAGGTTGGTGTTTCCCAAGGGTCTGCTTCAGTTCTCTTTTCACTCTACTTATTTTCCTTGGGTGATTTTATTTGTTCTCATGGCATTAGTTTCTGTCTATATACTGAAGACTTCTGAGCATATTACTACTTTGGACCCTTCCCTCTTGATTAAAAGCACCGTCTCTTTAGTCTTCAACTTCTGTAATGTGTTTATCTTAGCGTCTTCTGAGATAAGAGCAGTGAGAATTAATATCCTTTTGGAATGGATTAAAATATCCCAAAGGGTTAAGTGCTTTGTCCGAGATTATAAGGTTAGAAAATGGCAGGTCTAAAATTAGTCCTTTTTGACATAAACTATAGGTCAGAGTTCTGGTTATCTGCCAGCTCATAGTCCTATATACTTCATTTGTTTTCTGTCTCTTAGGGAAAGATTGGTAGTCTCAGCTTTCACTAAAACCCCTGATTTATTGGAACAAGATAAAATTTGAGTTCTTAGCCATTTTATTGCTTTTTGTGGTTGAAATTAAGTTTACTTATTTTTCACAGCATTCATTAGACTAGAATGGGCATGACTTAGAAGTCTGTTTCTTTTTTTTTTTTTTTGCCTCTTTGGAGTTGATCATCTCTGTTGACTTGGAGGAACAGACAGTGTGCCATAAACAGTCATGTACTTCATCTAGCTAGTGGCTGCCCTTGAGCTCTGTTCTTGATTTCCATGTTCTGTGGTCACTGGAACTGGAGAAAAGTATGTGTCATTGTTCCAAACAAATATCCTGTTCTTAGGACACCATCCTTAGACCATGAAAGATCTTCCATTCAAACCCCCAAATCTATCCAGAGGAGATCCTTGCCATTCAACAGAGAATTTGAATAAGTTCCTTGAAATATGAGTGGTTGGAATAAAGCTAATAGAAAGTTTTATTTTCAAAGTAGTAATTTTTCCCCCTTATGTACTATATTTACTCACTTACTGGTATAAAAAGAAAGGAACTTCATAATTCTGGTATGATTTGAAGCTAAGACCCTTTCTGTAGCACTGGGACAGGAAAGTAAAGTATTTCTTCAGAACAGAAAAACCAAGAGATTTAATGTGTTAACCATCTTTCTCTGTTTCCTTTCGCGTTGTAGCTCGTTCTCCAGTTTTTAGTGCCATGTTTGAGCATGAAATGGAGGAGAGCAAAAAGGTATGTAACAGAATGGGGATGAGTCTTTTTAGCTAGGTGACTAGATTCAGATGATTTTTCAGTTTGGCAGCAGACTTCCCTAATTATTTTTTTCTTATTGTGTTATTATAATGGAGTACAATTCTTGAACAGGTACTTTGTAAGAGCAGAGAGAGGTTCTAGAAGCATTCTAAGCAGAACAAACCCAATCCCAGACAAATCATCTACAGAGTTTTGGGTTGAGGATACTCACATGTATTTCTGTTCAGAAAACTCAAGAAAAGAAAGATGAACAATTAAACATGTAGTCATTTTGCTGTTGTGCAAAGCGAAAACAAAGGTGATACACCTGGTGGCGGGGAGGGTGGGGAGGCTCTTTAATAGGGAAAAAGAAATTTTCCATTCGTGTTAGGTTGTAAATGATACAATGATACTAATGCTTAAAATCATGAAAATTCTTTAGGGATTTTGTTCTGTTGCAATATTTCTCATTTTCAGTTTTTCTGGCATAGAACCGGGTTGAAATCAATGATGTGGAGCCTGAAGTTTTTAAGGAAATGATGTGCTTCATTTACACGGGGAAGGCTCCAAACCTTGACAAAATGGCCGATGATTTGCTAGCAGCTGCTGACAAGGTGAGATAAGAAAAGAAAAATGATCATAAGACTAGGAATTTTTTTGACCTCTTGAGTTTAATGTCTAGGCTTTTATGTTGCATGGATTCTATGGGCAAGATGAGTATATATCCTAATTTGATAAAGACAGCACAAATTTTGATTTGAAAAATGTTGAAGTGTGAAAATAAAAATACGGGTCTTAGAATCAAAGAAATATGGTGATTACCTAAAACAACAGGCCCATAATTCCCAAAATAAGATTAGGGGTAAAGGTTAATGAAATACTGAATTTAACCAAATCAAACTGCTGTTTTTGTGTGTTGCTTTACTGAAGAATTTCTCAGAACCTTTGGAGTGTTAATGTGCACTGTGAGTTTTCTAAAAGGGAATATGATACATCGTGTTTCTCCAATTTAGTTAACCCTGGAGTTCTTTTTCTCAAGGATCACCTCCAGGGATCAGTGTTTCTAAAATATACTTTGGTTTTCATTGTGTAGCTATAACAAGAGAGCTTGGTGAACTGTCCTCCAAGATGCAGTAGTCTGAGGAGAGAGGAAGTAGAAGGATTGTTGTTCTTCCAGTGTGAGGGGGACAGTTAAAACAAGTGTGCTAATAGGCCATAGACCCTGTGAGAGAGATACACTGGGAGAAAGATGGTTCTTTGCTTCATAATGTTGCAACACCTATCTGAGGGCACAGCTGGCCCTGACCCAAGGGCACTGGAGCCCTCTGAGGGTTTGCCCGTGGGAGTCTCCTTCCACCTCCGTTGCTCCCCTGTAGATAGAGGAACGAGCCTGGGTGTACAGGAGAGATTTTATCTTTATTAATCAACTTTTTGGAGTGTTTGTAGAGGATGAAACCTGCAAACCCAGCCACTGCTACTGTTAAAAAGGATTGAAAAATAGCTGTATCCATGCAGATATTCTATACCATTGTGGTCAAGCTTAATTCTGACCGGAGGAAACTGGCTTTCAGTGAAGACAGTAAGAAAATACTCACTGTGACCTCTGAGGAAGTAGAACACTACCCAGCCTAATACCTCCTTATTATAAGTATGAGTTTATGATGATTCTGCCTCATCTGCCCTCTGGTGTTCCATGAACGGGACTCACTTATACCAGGAATTTGTCCCCTCATCTCCTAGATCTCATCATAATGATGAGTATTGCGAGGTGCACTTTTAAGACAGAAATACTAAGGCTGAAGCTGTGTATTCTCAGAGCCAGAGTTTGACATCTGTGTCCCTGGGTTTTCATTCTTGCTCTTCAGCCAGAGAACCTGCTGGGAACTTCCTATAAGTGCACAGAGCATGGGAATTAGCCTGACTTGACATTCTAGGGGTGGTATTTTCAGTGCGATGTGTTAACTTACATTTTTAAAAGATAAAGTAGCTGAATCACAGCAGTGCTTTCAATTTGTGAATGAGAAGTTACCAAAGGGTGCATTATCTAATTCCATTCGGAATTTCCCTCTAGACAGTCTTTACTCCAAGTTTATCTGAAAACATTTTTACCTTTATACTTCCTTGTGAGCTTTAGGAAAACAGAATAAGAAATCTTTCATGGAAGATCTAAACATCTAGAATTTACCCACGAGACTGAAACAGCTTCTTCTGAGCCTTTCCATTCTCTTGGGGACATGTGTAATTAGACCAAAAGCAAAACAAAACACATAGTCCAGGCCTGGGAGACACAATTTCAGTCTCCTGGGTAAGTACTGCCCTTAGGTAGGTTTTTCAGAAGCATAATTAAGAAAAAAAAAACTTTGTCCCCCTATCCCTTAGGATACTTTTGTCTAATTACGCAGTAGAGATCACAGCTATTCACAGTAAAAGTCCTTTTAGAAGAATGTATTGAGAAAAGATAGGAGGAATATTCTGTGCGGCACTATATAAAGACTGAACATTTATTCAACCTTTTCCAACCTTTGAAAACAAAAACGGCAACCTAATTTCTTGCTTGTCTAGTATCATTTCTATTTTCCATGGAAACTGTTTTCCAGTTACTCAAATGTAAAAAAATTAAAGCTGCACCAAAACCAATAAAACACTCTTTTTGCTGCAGGAGATCACAGTGCCAGTAGATATGCCTCCTCACCTAGAATTCATAAAAATAAAATTGTCCTGGTTTGATTGCCATGATTCAGCCTAGAGGAGTATTGTGCTTTTGGGTCCTGAGCTCCTCAAAATGGGACCTGTGTGGAGACTGTGGTTACCCTCAAAGCAAATTGTTCTCCTGTGAACCCATTAGTGACAGTTTATTTTGTACCACCTTTTATCCTTTCCTCCTCCTTATCCCTGCTGTTCCTTAGTAAGTTCATAATCTCATTTTGAGAGCAAGTAGTACAGTTGCATCAAAACAAATCAGCTAGATCAAATGTGCCCAATATCAACCTAGACCTTCTAGATCCAAAACATCTATACCCTTGGAAAGCAGGAAGTTTTTAGACTGAAACTGGACCCTGGGTCTCCGTTGCTTTGTTCTTTTGCCCTGAGCATCTTAACCTCAGCCCAATAAAATAGGACTTCATTTATCCTTTTCTATTTAAAAGGAGACCTCCGGTTGACTCTCATTCAGGAATGACTAGTGGCAGAGATTCTGGTGAAAGCCACCATAGGGCTCCCTTTCACTATCTGATGGGTCAGTTGGGAAACCCTGCTGGGCTGCGCCGGTGGTTTAGTAGAAAGGACTGTTCTTCAACTGAGTCTGGCTCTAAATAAAAGAATTGCAGAAATGTAATGTCCCTGTTGACTTGAAGCACAGTATTGCCTCATTTTAAGAGTAGATAAGTGGTTGTTTCAGAAGCACTTTAATCTCAGTTGGGGCAGGGTAAACCTGAGGATGCAGGTTTACTCTATAATTAGCCTTTTTCTGATACACTTTAGAATTTGAATGGCAGCTGTGCAAGGTATCCTAGCTGTCTTCATTTCAGCCTTCTGAATATGGGAATGTTTTATAATTATAGTTGCGGCAGTAGCCTTTTCATGGCCTGCAGTTTTGTTCTAGTATCCAGTTACATGATGGTCCAGCTGAAGAAAACAGCTTCAGTAGCGGTCAGCCCAGAGCTATTCCTGCCCTGACGACAGCTGTGCTTGTGTTTTACAGTATGCCCTGGAGCGTTTAAAGGTCATGTGTGAGGATGCCCTCTGCAGTAATCTCTCCGTGGAGAACGCCGCAGAAATTCTCATCCTGGCTGACCTCCACAGCGCAGATCAGTTGAAAACTCAGGCGGTGGATTTCATCAACTAGTGAGTTGGCAACTTCAAAGTTCTTCTTTGAGTATAGTTGGACTAGCTAAAGAAATGAGAAAGACTTTGAATCAGTAAGTACAACAGGTGAGGAGCTTCAGTCACCTTCTTAAAATAAGCATTGAGTTTTCATCTTCCCCTTCAGCTTGACAGTGTGGAAGATGGTTTTGTTATCATGGGCCTAAAATCCTCTTGATGAGTGAAGTATTTAACTTCCTTGTAGTAATGAGAATTGATGAAAATGATGATTTGCTGGCCTGACAATGCTGTAATACCTGTAAACGATAGCTTTGTTACTTCTCACTGACTTAACAGAACATGGGTTTCTGGGAGAATGTTTTTATGAGTTAGTAAAATATAACTGTTGATTGTGGAATGAAGAAAGCGCAGATGAGGTTGTTCGAACCTGTTTTGAAAAAATGTTCATTCCTGTAGATCTCTTCCCAAATCCTAAGTGTCAAATGACCAGGCCATTATTTCTGAAAAAATTCTCTCTGGGGCATCTTCTACTCACTTGGGGTGAGGGGTGTGGTGAGGTACAAAAATTGGAAAACCCCAAGAAAGAGAAGCAGGCCTTAACAGTGACTTGTCAGGGGTAAGACCAGACAAGACAGTCTGTAGGATTATCTCAGAGGCATTACCAATTGGAACAAAAGAGAGAGAAAAGAGGCCTTTCAATGTGGTCTCTAGTGAGTCCCTTCTCGTGAATTCTCACTCTGGACATTTGTTGGTGCTTTTCAGATGTTAACCTCTCAGTGAAGTGTGGTTATTATCCCCTTTTTTGATCTTCAAATGGTGCCCAGGCCTTGGTCTGCCCTGTGGTTATAGCCATAGGAAATGGCAAAGCCAGATGGAAGTTCAGAGCTGTCTGATCAGGAGAACCCCTGCTCTTTCCTTCTGTTAGAATCACTAGCATTAGAGAGAATATTGACAATGTAGCCACAACCTGATTCCCTCCCTGCACTTTGTCTAACAGGCAGATTCTCATGCTTATTAGGTGGGGTTGTCTGATTATTTCTTTTCATTGACACCCTTTACCGCAAGCTCTGGAAATTAGGGTATCTAGGTGGCTGTTTAAACCACCTTCACTCTTTTGTAACCTGTCTCTCTGCATTTCTTGTAGTCATGCTTCGGACGTCTTGGAGACCTCTGGCTGGAAGTCAATGGTGGTGTCACATCCCCACTTGGTGGCCGAGGCGTATCGCTCTCTGGCTTCGGCACAGTGCCCTTTTCTGGGACCCCCACGCAAACGTCTGAAGCAATCCTAAGATCCTGCCTGTTGTAAGACTTTCGTTTATTTTCCAGAAGCAGCAGCCACTGTGGCTGCCACTGACCACCAGGTAGACAGCGCAATCTGTGGAGCTTTTACTCTGTTGTGGGGGGAAAAGACTGCATCGTGGCCCCAGACTTTTAAAACAGCACTAAAACAACTTGGGGGAAATGGGGGGAGGGAAGGGCCCGGGACTCGGGGCAGTTCAGCCTAATGAAAACCCTGTTGCTGTGTCACTGTGTTCCCTTTGGCCTGGCCGAGTTTGATACTGTGGGGATTCAGTTTAGGCGGTGACCCTGTGGACATCCCAGCGGTGGTACTTTGGAGAAACCTTTCTGCATCTGACTGAGCAGAACAAATTGTCAGGTACCTGGAGCAAAAAGGAAAAAAAAAGACATTTAGTTTTAAAAGAAGAGAAAAGAAAAGAAGAAAGGATTTTTGCAGACTTTCTCAAAAATCAGTTTATGGATTCCAGTAGTATTTATGTTGCGAGAAACTAATTTTAGTCCATCCAACTGTGCTAAAACTTGGATATTTGTGAAAACTCCTCACCACCATACAAGTATCAGAAGCGCTCTCTTGTTAGCACTTACTGTTTGCAAGAACAGAATACATCCTTTTATCCTTTTATGAAAAATGACAAGTGAAGGTGAAAAGAGGAAGAGGTTATTTGATCTGGAAGATGAGTGTTCTGATGTGGTGGCGTTTGCAAAAAATCTTTAATGGTGTTGAAAACTGGAAAAAATAATTCGTCCAGAATTCATACTGTCTTGACAAGAACTATGGTTCTCTGTTTTTAGATATTGTGGAAAATGTTTTTTGGCATTTTTCTCTGATTTTATTTCTCTCCCCTACCCCTTTTCTAAAAAAAAAAAAACAACAAAACAAAAATAGAACAAAAAGAAGAAAAGGAAATTTTATTATTAATGCTGTGTGAAAAAATCCCAACCCAGATTGCTCAGCTGTTCCTACCTGACTTGCCGCCTGCATAGGAGCCAATCCTGTTCCTTCCAATTCACCCCTCTTCCTACAGAGGAGAACTTCCAAATGTTAATTTTTTTTCTTTTTGAAAATATAAATAATTACTATTTTGTACTGTGTGGTATCTCTGGTCTTTTGTTTTACTCAGCTGGCTGCCCTTTGGATCTGAGTTCTCATGGGATTTTGAAGACCCAGTTTGATCCATCCATTTGCAGAGATTATGTATGAAATGTCTAAGCAGTAGGGATTTACTCCATCTCCCTAACCTTCACTTTCCTTTGGGAGCTACCAGCATCTGCCTGCCTCTTGTCCTTGAGTACCTCAGAGTTCACATCCCAGTGAGTGTGGAAGTAAGGCTCCTACTTCTGCCGAGACAAGTAATGGAAATGAGCTTTTCTGCACCTTGTATGTTTTAAGACCAAACCCCAGCCTCTCCTCTCCCAGCTAAATCTGAAAAAGATCAGAGGGGACATGAATGTGGAGATAAAATAAAGGGAAATTATCATCTCTGATTTTGTCCCTGACTTGATGTGCTTTCAGAAAAGTTAATGTCAGAGTTCCCAGCAAGCTCACTAGATTGCAGTGTGACTCCACTGCTTGTCTCATAATATCAGATTGCACAGGACACATTAATACGCTGGAAAATACATTACTGAATTGGCCACGTGTGGATTAGTTGACTTTAGATGGAGACTCAACATGGTTCTTCTTCCATTTTCTCCAATGTCTTTAGCCTTTGCAAATTTTCCAGTTTTCATTTATCTTGCCACCCCTAGAATAGAGCAGATAGGACCTAATACCAAGGTCATCAAAGAATTGGCTGGTTAGAAACGATTCCAGTTGCCCTTTTGGATTCCTCTGAGGTGTCTCGCCTGTGAGGAAGTGTCTACTTCATGTTCTGGCTGCTGTCCTGTCCTCAGCCCTCACTTTCCAGAGCAGCACACAGATCCAGGGAGCAGAGCATACAGACTCCTTCACCCACGTTGTCTCTCAGGTCACCACGTTTGCCCAGCAGTTGTGACTTCCTAGTGAACATTCCATATAGTGTGGCTCATTGGGATTTCCTGGCAACCCGAGTTTGGTAGAACAAGGGTAGATAGCTTCTTTCCATTTTATAGATGAGAGCAGTTCAAACCCAAAGTCAGGTGACATGCCTGAGACCACAAAACTGCTGAGCAACAGTAGCTCTAATAGTGGCGGGCCCGGAAAAGATTACCTACCAAAGTGGGGCAGTCCCATTTCTGGAAAGTGCAGCTTTGAAATCCAAGTTTCATACCTTCCTTTCTGCGGGAACAGCAAGAGCAAAATTCTGGAAATGTGCCTCTGCCACCTCACTGTCGGGGACTCCAGGACAGACCAGGCTTCAGATGTGCTTTCCTCATGCCCAGAAAGCTATGGTCAAGGGCTGGTGGGCTTGGGGAATGTGCCCTCAGCGGGGTGGCAGTCCTGGCACCAAGCTTCTGAGGAGATGAAAGTCTCTCCTGGGACATTCCAGTACTTACGGACTTTCCAGTGTGTGGCTGTACTGCAGCTGCAAAACTATTTCAGATACAGGTGAAGCTGCTCGATGCTTCTGTCGTTACTGTATTATTTCTGGACATGTTTGTTTTTGTTTAAATGATATAGTTGAAGAAGCCATCTGGTTTTGACAACATCAGAGCCCCAGCATACTGTTCATAAAACTCCCACTGCCACTACCCCTCCCTCGGCTACCCCACATCTGAAATTTAATTCAAGTTAACTCCACAATCTGGGGCATGTGTTGTCACTGCAGAGATGTCCGTGCCAGTGGAACAGTTGGAGATTTCAATTCCACAAGGATATGGCTTATTTATCAAAACAATATTTCAGGCAAGTAGTTTCACAGAACCTTTGGAGTTTCAGTTTGGGGTCCAAATAGAGTACCTGGCATCATTCCCTAACTCCCCTGTCATCAGTCCCCCTATATCTGACCATCCCCGGACTGGAGATTAAAACTGTGTTGTTTTCGGGCATCTCACTTCCTGGGTTTCAGCAATTTAGAGTAGAGATGCCCCTTTTCCTTTTCACTAATAAGTTGGCTGATCTTTTAAGTTCTTAAAAATCTCCCTCTTACTGTGTTCTTTTTAAATTCCAGCCAGAGACATCAGGATCGTCTCTTAGGCCAAAAGAGCTCTGACTTGACCATCACTCTGCATTCGTTTAGAATCTGGCTTAAACCTATTGAGGGTTCTCCATATTGTGTCAGCCTGTGCAGATGAAAGGAAACAGCTTGTATGTTTATGGGGAGAACAACAAACAGAGGGGGAGTCATCTGCACTTTGAAACTCAGTGTTGCTTTGTTCTGGCTCTGCAGTGCCTACAAAAGAACAACTAAATCCCCCCAACATGACTGGATTGGAGCCTTCAGGTTTATCTTTTGTCAAAGACAAGTTCTTGGCTGGTGCCCAACCTTATTTTCCACAACTAATTATCATTTTAATCAGCCTGGGCCTGGCGTGTTCCTTTATCTCATGACTTTTCACTGAACTCTGCCCTCTCTCATTCAGATTCATTTCTGATGGCTTGCTTACTAATCTAACATTCAGGTGAGTACCGTGGGACTGCTCTTTGTGTTAAATATGCACAAGGTGGATGTGTTCTCCCCCTTTTTAATTTCAGAGGTGACCGTGCCACGTTGGGGCCTTTGACCCAACAGGTGGACACCTCGTGAAGACAGCAGCAAGAAAGCAAAGAGAAGACAATCTGTATTTGGAATAATGAGCCTGGAGAAGCTGAAGCCTTGACCTCCAGGTGGAGAGCAGAGACTTGAGTGTTGTTGACTGATGGGATCTTCCTGTCGCTAAGCCATTAGCAAGATGATCGCTACCCCTCTAAACCCTGCAATGCTGGAGTAGAAAGTGGCATCTGGAATACTGTTTGGTTCTGATTCCTGCAGCCCTAGGAAAAGAGAATTTTAGACATGAGGGAATTCCGCACAAGCAACAAAGGTGATAAAGGAGTTGGAAGGGGAGTGACTCTAGGGGAAAAGCATTATGAAGATAAAATAAGCGGAACTCCACAGTGTGGGGATGTAGCACAGGACCTGCGGTTTACCCATCTCACAGGAGTTCTGAACAAGCTTGCCGGCTTGCTTTGCACAGCTCCCGTTCGTCCCAGTTGCATAGCCTGGAAAGGTGATAATGTAACTTCCTCAAGGTCACTCAGCGGGCTCTGAGCCAAGGAGCAGCAAAAGGCAAAGGAACAGTTGAGGGACTCAGGCCTAGGACTAAAGAAAAAGTGAAAAGTCTAGTTTGGCAACAAAGCGGGCACACCTGCTGGTAATGCTTACCTGAAATGGGGCGCTTATTTGCCCTCAAGACCCCTAAAGGTGAATTCTCAACGAAACAAAAAGTAGGGGTCCCCAAAGGGTTTACACTTCTTTTCATGTCTGAAAAATAGACATCCAGGGAGATTAAAACTCAGACCACACTGACGCAGCAAACAAGGGCTGAATCACTAGGAGGTGCCACGAATTGTGCTAAGCTGGACTTG
Organism: Scalopus aquaticus; assembly: GCA_004024925.1. Classification (NCBI taxonomy): domain Eukaryota; kingdom Metazoa; phylum Chordata; class Mammalia; order Eulipotyphla; family Talpidae; genus Scalopus; species Scalopus aquaticus. Next base: position 34,818 of record PVIJ01008437.1, on the reverse strand, counting down.
GGAGGGAAGGTAGGGCTTCTGCTCTAATTCGGATTAATGGGGGAGGCTGGGGAGAGGCCACAGAAACAGAGGCCATGGCTTGAAGACTGAAAAGAAATGATTGAATTTAGTTAGGAGGTCAATGGTTACCTTACAGCAGTGTCTTTCAAGTGGTAGAGGCAGAAACCAAGGCTGATGAGAAGGTAAGCAACGTAGATCCAGTAGAAGATATTCTTTCTAGAAGTTTGGCAGGGAGAGAGGAAAGGAGTCTCTCCCACCTACTCCTAGGAACTTATGTCTCAATCCAGTCAACACATTTATTTTTATCTAGAAATAACAGTACACAGGTTGTTCCATAAAATTACAGGACACTTTGTAACTGATATTTGTAATAAAAGTCATGTTTGTGGAATAATTATAGCTTTTAAGTTGAGAAAGAAAAATTCACCTTCAACCCTTATACAGTTTTAAGAATGATTTCCTAAAGACAAACTCAAGTTACTGTATGTCTTCAGCCTGTCCATCTTCCAAGTAAAAGTTTGCTTCACACTCAGATAAACCTTAGAGTGCTTTCCTGGGCCAGTGGCTTGTGCAGTGGTGTGCTACTGATGGTGTAGTGGTTAGTTCCTGAGAATGTAGGTCTGACTAGTAGCATTGCCCAGTTCCCATGGTGTGAATACTCCCCCTGGGCCATTTCAAACTTCCAAGGTGTCGTTACTGAGCAGGGTTGGGAAGGACGCGTACCTCACTATGACCTAGTGCTTCCACCGTAGATACAAGAGCTGTATGTGACCTCAAGAGCACAGGTAATAGCAAAATGTAGAACAATTTGAATGAGATGAATTTTGAATATTTATTACCTTTGCTGTTAATTGTACGTTAATATAATTTCATACTTAATCGGCCATTTAACAACCAGTTCTCAAGATTCCTGAAATTTTAACTAATGGCTCTGGAGAGCCAGTGCAAACCAACTCCAGCACTGGTGTGGTTTCAGATTTGTCCTCCAACGTCTGTGCACCTCAGCATTTCCTGCTGTCCGCAGCGCTTGAATGTGCACTCACCTAATTTAATGGTTGGTAAAGGAAGTACCGCTTCTTAGAAACCTGTGGCCTCATAGACACTATGCATGAACCAATAGTCATATTACACATTTTAATTTCTGGGTAAATAAACCTTTTATTTTTACCTCTTTACCAGCATTGAAAGTGTGTATTTTATTGAAACATTAATGAGAATTAGGTATATTCTCTGATGTGTTTGCCAATACAATCCTGAATAGGTCACATTCAGGATTTAGAGACTTGTAAGAACAGTGGAGAAATAAATGAGTTCTAAGCACGATGGATTGACAAGATCTTCATTTTAAATAAGATCTTTGGCCTGAGTATAGAAAAGTTAATGTTGGTAGTGAAACCGAAGGAAGATGAGAGATCACAGAACTTAAACTAGAGAAATGGCCAACCTGGAGAAGAGTAGATGTATTTGAAAGATTTAGGGGGAAAATTCTGCAGAATTTGATGATGGATTGGATATAGGTTCAGATCGAAGAAGTGACAAGGATAGTTTCACCAAAATAGAGACCCATGGGAATGTAAACAAGGAGGAAAAATAGATTATTATTTTCATTTTTTTTTTTTTTTGATTATGAGATGCCTTGAGAAATCCAAATAGAGGTATCACTTGGGCTGTTGAACTCATGAGCCTGGAACCCAGAACAATTGGAGCTGGAGACAAGGTCCCAGGAGATACTCGTTTACAGGTGTAACAAGCCCTGAGGTGTGTTAAAACACTGTGGAGAAAAGGACTAAGCCCTTAGGAACTCATAAGGCCAGTAAAGGAAGGTAGGTCACAAAGAAGTGGCCAGAGATACAGGAAGAAGATATATTGGAACCAACACGAAACTTAGACGTGTCAAAGGCTGTTGAATAAGAGAAAGAAGAAAACGTGGCTCTTGGAGCTAGCAATGTGGAAGCTGTGGGTGACCTTCCAGGGCCGCTTCAGGGAAGACTGAGACCAGTGGGTGGGAGGTGAGCAGTGAGGCCAGGAGTACAGGCAGGTCTTTGAGGTGTGGCTGTGAAGGGAAGGACAGCATCCAGACAGTAAGTGAAAGGGAAACAAATAGAGGAGGTGTTTTATTTTGTTTCTATAGGATGGAAGGGACACAAAAATGTTTAAAGCTACTAAAGGATTCAGTAGAAGGGAAGCTCCAGGTCCAGTAGCCAGGGGTCAGTCTGCGGTGAGGTCCGAAGGGTGCTGGAAGGAGAGGGGGTGGGTGGGCTTCAGCAGGAAGGAAGGACCCACTTTCTGAGTGAGCCGCCTGCACAGATGGGTGTGTTTGATAGTGGGAAGTTGAGCAAGTTTGCCTCTGGTGACAGGTTTTTCAGTGTTAAGCAGGAAATAAGGCCAATGGCTGAGAATTCCTGAGAGAGGGAGGGGGTTGGAGGCATGGCCTAAGCTCATTGGGAGGAGTTGGTACGAGTGCAGGTACCTCTGAGTCCAGCATCTGCAGCATAGGAGTCTGGCTCTGATCTCCTACCACCACTCGTGATCCTGACCAAAGTGCTTGCCCGCACGAGCCTTCATTTTCTCCTCTGTAAAATGGGCATATCTCCTAGAGTTCTTGTGGAAAATTAATGAGAACACATGTTGAATTCTTAACCACTGTGCCTGCCATTGAATAAGGCCTCCAGAAAGGCAAACTGTTGATAATGTTATTACTGCTATGTAATTGTTGTTGCTTCTAACCTAAACCCTCTATTGCCTTTTGGGTACATTTCCTTTGAGGATTTCTGGGAATGGAATATAAATGTGCGGTGATACCCTGCAACAGGCACCTTTGGGGATATGGGGATCTTCTGAAGCAGGGTTACCTGTGGAGGAAGAATCTTGGGCTCCTGTGCACGCTGAGGCGCTCCTCTGCTGAGATATGAGCAAGACGGGGAACCTCAGAGGCTTCGGGAAAGACTCGTCTGCGCCGGGTCTTCCAGACACTGGAATAGCTCTTTCGTTCTTCCTGTGTGATCGTCACTGTCATAGCTGTTAGAATCTCCCTTAGCCAGGAGCGCTTGACATCAGGCATGCCAACCAGGAGGGGAAGAGAAAGAAGGGCAGAAGCACTAGGGCTTGGAGGATGCAAAAGGGCTTGGGAGAGGATGGAAGCAACTTTGTGCCCAGGAGCCCTGTCCCAGGGCCTCGGCAGCCTTTGAGGATCCGGTAAAGATGGAGGTGCGCGTGCTAAATGTAACCCACCTTTCCTAAGCCTTTTGTCTCCTCTTCTCTTTTCCCCCTTCTTTTTCTGCCCCCTGTATTTCCCGCCTCCTATTGCATGGAAGCTTCCATTTATTTCTCCCTGTTTTCCTAGACATTTCTCCCCCCGCCTCTGGTCCCACTCACTAGAGTGACATCTTGAGCCTGATCCTGCCGCATTAAAAAAAAACAAACTCTGCCTACAATGCACCCTCCAGTGCTGATCTCCGCTGAGATGTGGCAGATGGCAGAGCCTGACTGAGCAGCGGCAGCCCCCTCCTAGCCTGGGCCTGGGAGCTGCCAGGGCTGGTAAACGGGGCATTTATATACCTAGCCACACTCTTGTATCCCCCATTTACCCCATCTCCCCAAGCCCGTGTCATTTCCCAAACCAGCATTGCCTTCATCTAGTGCAGATGCCGCCGGGCAGGTTTTAGCTGCCGGTTGACCTGCGTCCTTCCCTTCTCCCTGTCCCCATGAGAGACTCCCACGGTAGACACTGAGTACAGAGCTCCTCGGCGAGCCAACAGGATTTACCGGCCCAGCCTGTGGGTTTCCCAGGCGCCTGGTCCTTCTCCATGTGTGGAAGAAATGGGTCACACAAGGCCCATTGTTCGGGACTCACCGTTGGGATACAGACTGAGACGTTTCACACACAGTTTCCAGGGGTGCCAGCAAGGGATGACCAGCCATCAGACTGCTGAGAGTGACCCATCAGGTGGAGGTGCCAAAGACCAGGGAGGTGAGGACTGGGTTGGTGGGACCAGGACTGGGGCAACACAAGGCAGGCAGAGCTCTGGGCAGGCCACCCAGCGTGGGGAGTGCTTGGTGGACTGGTGTTTAGCTCTGTGCGTCTAAACAAAGACCCTTTGACCATCTGCATTCTCTGAGCCTTGTGTTTCCAGGGAAGAACCCAGGTGAATCCCCCTCAATGCACAGGGAGGAACTTCTGGAGTGCAGAAGTGGGAGTCTGGGGGTTCATGGGGCACTGCAGATACAAGCAGGGGCCCCATTCCTTGGCCACTCTCAAGGAAAACACTAGATTCTTTCGTATAAGTGTCATCTCTTGTGGACTTAATACTTCTGACCTTGCATGAGTTTTTACCCCACACATTCCTCCTGCAGCACAGAATGAGAATGCCCGTGGCCGCCATCTCCCTCCTTCCCACACAGGCTTGGCCAGGATCACCCAGGGCTCCGGACTGGGCCTGTGCTCACTTTAGCTGGCCTCTTACCTGACAGCTCTGGGCTTGCCACGTCCCACCCACACAGCCCTCTGGGAGATACAGGTCAGCCCCACTTTACAGGTGAGGAAATTCATAGATGAGAAAACGAAATTACTCAGCAACCTGCCCAAGGTCTACAAGTAAGAAGTAGCAGAGCAAGGAAATGGGTCCGGCCAACCTGGCTCCAGAATCCATGCTCTCAGCCCCTGCCACACACAAACTGACCTTCGAGAGAGGAAACAGCTCACTGCTTTGACCCCAAGTGGGCTCCCTAGGACTAAGCAGGCCAGTCTGCTCATCCACACACCAAGAAGGGGACCTGGGGCAAGGAAGCTTGGTGGAAAGACCGAGCAGTTACTGGGTTAGGAGCCACAGGTCCTGGCTTTTATGATGACTGATTCAGGGTGGGACCTGGCTTCGCTGGACCCCAGGAGCTGACCTGGATCTCATCTCTGAAGACCTTTCTAGATAAGACAACATACGATATCGGGGACATGTGGGAGAAGGGGTGGCCAGCACCCCATGCTGCTGCCATTCTCTCCAGCCTTCACCCTGCCTGCCCCCCCGCCCCCGCTTCCAGCAGGTGGGCAGGTAGGAGCACAACAGTGTGTCAGCTTAGCCTCCCATCAGCCTCCTCTCCCACTGCCCCCAGCACGCTGTCCAGTGAGGCCAGTCAGGAGCACCCTGTGCAGTCTGGTGTCAGGACACCTGGGTTCAAGTCTCAGAGGAAGGCCCTCAGCCGACCATGCAGCCCCACCCCCATGGAGTCAGCGGCATGAGGGGAGACAGCGCCGGGCCGGTCCTGTTGGTCTGGGGGGACATCCACGTTCCCCGCTGTGACAGTTCCCAAGCTGACAGCACTCCAGATCCAACCTGAGTCAGCGAGAGCAGCAGGCTCTTAGTGAGGCCTGTGGCGGTTAGGGGAGAACAGAGGAAGCACGATGGAGTGGGAGCTGAGGCCAGACGCTGGAGGAGAGGAAGGCATGGGAGGGTGGGAGCAGAAAGGCCGACGTGTGGGGGAGTTTATTCAACAGAGAGAAATGCAGAGCCTGCGTCTCAGCTTGGAGACCCTTTGGGGTGTGGAGCAGCTGCACTCACGGCTGCTGCTCGTTCCCCTCGAGTTTCTCCCTCCTCTTGCTCTTTCCTCAGTTTCAGCCACTGACATCTACTGACCTCAGCAGAACGTTTCCTTTAGGGTGAGGGCACAAGTGCAAACCTCTTCCTCTGGATCTCCTGGCACCACGGAGACCAGCTGGAACTTTCAGAGGCTTTATTAAACAATATTTGTTAAATGAATAAGTGCTAAGGGAGAACAGAAGGGTATTAATGTATGATGTCCACAAGGCTCAAAAATAGCCCAGCTCACAAATTCTGGGTTTCTGAGCCTGGCCCTACCGAGGCTTGGCAGGTTCCTGCCTGGCCTGAGCTGCTGCTCTCTGCCTTCACGGGGAGGAGCCAGTTGAGGCCCAGCACCATGGCAGGGGATGGGCCACTCCTCACTAGTCCCCCCAAACCACAGGTTCCCTCTGCTGCCCACCTAAGTCACTCCCTTTCATGTCCCCCTTCAGGAGGGGACACCCGAGGGAAGACCTGTGTGCAGGGACAAGGCCTGCCTTGGTGGATGCAGGGCTGCCCCCCTCAAGCCAAGCCAGTTCCCAGGGAATCAGAGGCCGGCCTGCTCCTCCCTACCCAGGCCAGGGGCTTGGGAGTACTCAGACTGAGCTTAAGCAGTGTCTGCTGCTCTCAGTGAAAGCACAGAAGTAATACTAGCAGCTTCGGGTTCAAAAGCCCAGTAGTCTGCTCCCAAGGGCCACTTTGCCCACTCCCTGCTTGGCTGTCGAACAAGCCAGAAGCCTGGGCCACACCGGCTGTTCTGTGCAGTCTGTGCCTTTGTGCCCACCTGGGTGGGAGAAATGCCTGGCAACCCTGGTTCCCCGAGTGATGAAAAGGCAGCCACCACCCTGGCCTGGCAGTGGTGCCCCTCCCGTCACAGGCCCCCTTCTGCATTGGACTTCCAAAGCTGTGTTGTTGCAGGTAATTAAAGGGTTTTAATTAAATTAGAATCCCATCTGGCTGGGATCAGTCAGGCCCTTAACGAGAATTGTGTGTCACCAACATCAGAATGTGGATGGGGACTCAGACGTGCTGGGCAGAATTTGAGGCCTGGAGGCCTTTCAGATGAGTAGAGAATCCTTCTAAGCCCTCGGGGGCTCCCTGCAACGCAGCAGCAACTCGTTCCACCTCCCAAAATGGAGTCTTGTGCCTCAGTGCGGGGAGGGTGGGAGCACCGGAGCTTCCCAAGTTCGTTCTTGCCTGTGAGTCCACAGACCTTCCATGACGTGTGACCAGATATGTGGGTGTTATCTCGTTCCACAGATGAGGGGGCTGAGGTGCCCAGCACCATCAAGTCTGGCAGAGCTAGATTTAACCACCAGGAATGGAGACATTTGATAGAAATAAGATAGGCATTTGATTTCTCTCTAAAGCCTAAAGGTAGGCAGACTTGGATTGGTATATTTCTATTCCACAAAATTTTTGGGGACCAAGATTTCTTCCAGATCACTGCTCGGTCCCTTCTCAGGTATGGCTCTTATCCCCATGGTGAAAGACGGCAGCTAGAGCTCTAGCAATCACATATTCCAGGTGGCAGGATGGATGTGTGAACATAAAAAGAATGAGGGGGAAAAAAAAACAGGCAAAGGGCATACAGCAACTCTCTTAAGATTTCTGGAAGTTGTTAGATAAAGCTTTAATCTACATGTCATTGCCAGATTTTAGGCATGTGGTCCTAGGTGCGAGGGAAGCAGAAAAATGTATTTCAGGGAGCCATGCCCCAGCTAAGAATGGCGAACTCCATTACTCTGGAGAAAGGGGAAATGGATATTACAGCCAGTTGCCTCGGCCACAGGACAGGAACCCGGGTCTCCTCCCTCCAGCTGGGGGCCCTTTCACCTGACCACACCAGGAGCAAGGCTGACATTAGCCTGAGGCCACCTCCAAAAACAAAAGAGAAGAAAGTAACACAACTTGAGCAAGTCGTTTCATTTTCCCACCAATGCTCCAAGGTGTATACAATAGATACTTGCTTTTCCACTAAGGAGCCTTTAAGGTTATGCCGTTCGTTCAAGTCCACGCAGCTGGTAAACCCCAGGCCGGGGACTGGCACCCAGAGGTGTATTCCTGCCACACCCATGTGACCCGTTCATTGGTAGCTGCTGTGGTCAGAAGGTGCCAGCTTGTCCCTTGGGGGCACCTAGCCAGGTGGCTCTGAGATGATGAACCTGGAGGCTTTGAATTGGGTGTCCTTGCGTGGGCTATTTTCAGGTCAGCCATTCACTTGGTGCGTCCAAAACCAGGGCCCTGTGGAACCAGAGCCCAGCCCCCAACTTCTGGGCTCCAGGTCTCTCTGGCATTTGTGCCTTGGTGACAGTGGCAGCTGTTACTCCAGGACTTTGGCATAATCAGCAGGTACCGCCCCCACCCAAGCTTGCCTTTGCCTCTCTGCACCCATCACCCCAGCCCCCAGCTCTCCTGGCAGTGCCGCAGGACTCAGTCTTCGGAAGTGACATTTCTCTCTCCCACTCCCAGCCATGACATTGGCCCCCTTCCCAACACAGAGCAGCCGGCTCGCTGAGTCTCCCACAGCCCCCGTACAGGCCCACACGATAATCCAGGCCCTGGCACCCTTGACCTCCAGCTGCCTCCACCCCAGGCACACCCCTCTTCCCTGCCCACCCACCCACCTCGTGCATCTCTGAGCAACGGCCTCGCCACAGGAGTGTGCTGCACGCAAGGTCACCAGCATTCCTGCCAAGGATGGGACGGGTGACTCAGTTCCCGCTTGCTCATCTTGGGGAAGGAAGAGAAGAGGGGAGGGAGGAGAGCAGAGGGAGGAGGGACCCAGACACACTTGCTTTTGCCTTCAGCTTCATCAGGAGGAAGACTCAGCCTTGCTGCCGGTTGACCTTAGCCTCGGGGGACTGTCTCCCCACTGAGGTGGAACACAGTGCAGCGCTTCTGCCAGGGCCAAGGGCAGAGATGGCCTCCAGGTACCTGAGACCTAGAAAAGAACAAATTTCCCCCATGCCTCCATATTGCAGGTGTTGCCCTCAGGGATACTGCAGTCTGATGAGGGAGATACAGCCCCTGGCTCTTGGGGCCCCCAGTCTAGCAGGAAGATACAGAACCGTGTTCCCAAAGAGCCCCTGATCTGGCTGGCTTGTCCAGAGGCCCCATTTGCATGAAGGAGACAAGGCCCCTGGCCCTGGGCCAGACTGCTCAGATGGGGGAGCAGGAGCAGGGGCCAGCAGGTCGCACTGACAGTCTGAGCCTCAGAGGGCCCTGGGGCCGTGGTCAGGGTGAGGGCAGGACTTCAACTTCTCCTGGGCTAGGAGAGAGGCTCCTTCCAGAGGAATCGCTCTCCTGTGAGTGAAGAGTGGAAGGTCAGAGTCCTTCCAGGGCTCGGGGGTCCAGCTCTGGGTGAGGGGGAGAGGGGGGCAGTGAGGCACTGCTCATCAAGAGAGCGGAGGTAGGAGCCAGGGTAACCAGGGCAGTTGGCTCTGGGGATGAAGGGGCCATGGGAAGCATCTGCTGATGGCAAGAGCAGGGCCCAGGGGGCTAGTCCGAAAGAGTTACGATTCGGAAGGAAATCTGTTGGCAAGATTCTAGCTGAGAAGAGCCTCCGGGTTACGGGAAGGCAGCAAAGGAGGACGAGGCAGTGGAGTGTGTGTGAGGGTGAAGTGGAGTGATTAAAATGGACCTGCCCCACGCAGGCAGGACTGTGTGCCAGGCAGGCTGGCCCTCCAGCTGTCGGCAGCATCTGGCTCTCCGCGGGAGGAGAGGAGCCAGAGGGGCGGGTCAGAGCGCCCCCAGGTCCCGCGACAATTCAGCCGCCTCTCTCTCTCTGGGGCGCAGGGCCACGGGAAGTGCCTCTGGCTGGTGTCTGGGGGGCGTCTGCAGGAGGCAGCGCAGCAGCCCTGGAGGGGCCTGACCCCCTGGGCTCTCTGAACTCCAAGTCCTGACTCAGGGTGGGAAGGGAGAGCGGCAGGAGGAGAGGGGCCAGTCTCCCAGATCTCTGCTCAGGACAGATGACCCCAGAAAGCATGTGCAGGGGAACGGGGCTGCAACAGGAGTGTGAGCTCACCTCTTGTCCCCTTTCTGGGTCACTTCATGCAACAAGGGGGCTCTGCAGTGCAAGGGGCCTGGCCCAAGCTGAGTGCTGCGGCCAGGGGAGACAGGCTGGGGGTGGCGAGACCACTCCGCCCCTGTTGGGACTCTCCTTACTGGGGTTGTGTGGCTTAAAGGGGCTCGAGACACAAGGGCTGTCCTTCCCTGAGAGGAGACCTGGAATGACCTCGAGAAGGCACTGTGATCTCGGTAGTCGGGCCCCTGCTTTCCCCTCGCTGAGCCCCAGAGTGCCCAACTGACCTCCAGATGAGGTGCCACTGGCAGCCACCTGTTCTCCTGCTGGCTGGGCAGAGGAGGGCTGTGTTCACAACCCAGTCTACCCCCAGGCCACCTGGCCATCCCTTCACTGCTGTGTCATCAGACTGAAAACCCAGCACCTCTGGATCTCCTTAAGAAGCCTTGGCAGGAGAAGCAGGTGGAAATTACAGTGGGAGGAGTCAGAGCCAGAAAGGCTGTTTGAGCGGAGTGGTCCTCAAGTGTGGCCCCTGGGCCAGGAGAACCAAGAGCACCTGGGCACCCATGAGAGAGGTGAAGTCTCAGGCCCTCTTCTAGATCTAGGGGATCAGAAACTGGAATGTACAGTGCCAGGTAACCTTTGTTTTAAGGAAGCTTCTCAGTGATTCAGATGCCCACTCAAATTTGAGAACTCTGGGCTGGGCTTGTGTCTCATTTTATAAAAAAAGAAATGGAAAGAGACCCAGAGAGGCATGATGTCACCCAAGGCACAAAGCAAATTCCCTCTGGGTCACCCGGATGGCAGTCCAGGGAGCCTACATCCTGGCTTGGCCCGTCCCATCTGCCAGCTCTCCCTTCCCAGCTGCTTTTGCAGATGCAGCCCCCTCCCCCTGCCAGCGCCAAGCCTGGGGGTCAGCCTAACTTCCCCAACAACTCCGAAAGGGGGCGCCCTGCAGCTCTAGTCTCAAGGAAAAGTCCTGTGTCCTCTGAGAAAATCTGACTGGACCGCCAGGGGCGGGGTCCCTTCCCCCAGACAGTGTGGAGTCCATTGCCCCCGCAGGAAAGCTTTATTCCCTGCTCCAAGAACAAGATTTTGCACACAGAACTCGACAGTCAGATGATTTCACAAAACCTCCCTCCCCTCCCCCCACCACAGACAGACACGACAGAACAGGTCCAGCTCGCCCTCCACAGTGGCTTCCCTCAGCATCACGCTCCCGGGGGGCCCCGGGGCCCAGAGGGGAGGCTCCCGCTCCATTCGGGCGAGCCAGGACCTGACGGGGAGACTGGCTGTTGCAGGATCACTCACTGGACAAGGGCGCCCCGGAGGAGCCAGCGGGAGGACAGCACACGTGCGCATCCACGGTGGTTGGGGCGCTGGGAGACCACCACCGTCCTCTGTCTCAGGACAGTGTCCGCCAGCACGAGGTGGGTAGAGGTGGGGGCTACGGCACGAGAGGGAATTCTGGGAAGGGGTGGCCTGGCTAGAGGCAGGGGTCTAATTGTCAAGACATCCGTGACTCCGTGGGCCAGCGCGCGGGTCTCAGGCCGCGCTCAGCCCACCGTCCAGGACACGAGACTGAGGGCTGCCCATGGGTAGGGCTGCAGAGTTCCTCCTGTTGCCCCCCCCCAAGTGCTGGCGCCCAGAAAGCCCGACCTTGGCGCCTAGCTGGTGTCCACGCTGGTGAAGTCCCCTCTCCTTGCTGCTGTCCCTTCTCAGGATGGCAGGGAGGGAGCCAAGGGTTTAGGCTCCTCCCCCTGACTTTATCTGGGGTCACACTGGTCTGTCTACCCAGGGGCCTCTGGGACCGGCATTTGCCCACCCAGGGCTCAGCAGGGAGTCTCACAAAGCTGCGCAGGGAACTCCTCCTTCAGTGCGCCTGCATCCTGGGGCCACAGCCTCAGGAGGGGCCAGCACCTGGGACCCCTTCCGCACCACTTGAGACTTGGCCCCGGCCCCACCTGACCTCTCCTCCTGTCCACCCCCCTCCCTGCCTGAGGCCCTCCCCTGCCCTGCCCAGTGTCTGGACGAATGGCCTCCTGCCGGGCAGACTGTCCTCGCAGCCCTGACCTGGCCTCCGTGGCCTGCCCAGGTCACCCAGAGGGGTAGTAGGGGGTATCGCTGTGGTAGTTGTAATCAGGACACACCTTCTGGACCAGCCTGTAGTCCGTGCTGTAAAAGGCGATGTAGACGCAGACGACCTTGAAGGGCTGGGAGCAGCTCCAGGTGGCCGAGCTCTGCGCGTGGTCTCGGGAGCAGGTCTTGGCCGGGTCGTGGGTGCACAGCGAGGTCCGGCGGCCCCGCTCCACCTTCTCCCATTCCATCCGGCAGTTGAAGATTTTGGAGGCCTTGGCTTCGATGAAGATCTGCTGCTCCTGGTGGAACTCTACAGCTTTACTGGGGGGCACCAGGCTGATGGAGATGTTGCCCTGGCCCGTGGCGTTGTGCCGGAAATGGACGCTGAAGGTTCCGTTGCCGTGGTCCACGATCTTCCCCGTGACGAGCAGGTTCAGGGCTACCGTCTTGATGTTGGAGTAGAAGTCACCCCAGCCAAAGATTTTCTTCACCTTGGCTGAGGGTGGGGGACTGTGGTTCGGATGGTTGGGGGCCTGCCCAAGGCTCCCCCATGCCTCCCCAGGTGGAGCCAGGAGCCCTAAGAGGGTGGCATTGGCCATGGAGCGGGACTTAGGGGAGAGGTGGCCCCGCTTCCGAGGCATCCGGGGCCGAGGTTGGCTCTCGCGGTCATCACGCTCGGGGTCCTCTGCACCTGGGGGACCATCGTCTTGGCCACAGATGACCTATGGAGCGAGTTCGGGGGAGAGTGAGAGCCCCATCACCTAAAGCCCACCGCACCCCATCAACACGCACCATCTCCCTCCCGGGTTCCCGTCTGCTGTGACGTGGATGGAGGAGCCGGCCACATCACGTCACCCCCTTGGGCTTGGGGGCCAGTTTGTGCACTCTGGTTTGTGTTGTGGCCCCATCTTGCGTTCTGACCTTCCGTTCTCCACCTCCCCTCCCGGCCTGCCTCTGGCTACCAGTCAGTCTGGAAGGGTGGTTGGCAGTCTCTCTAGGGGACCACAGCACCAGAGAGGTGCAATCCCCTACCCCCATGCCAGGGGGAGGCCCAACTCCTGCTCTTGGGAGAGCCCCCATCTGACATAGCCCCCCACCCTCATTTTACAGGAGCAGTAGAGTCCCTGCCTCTGAAATCCCCAGGCTCATGGGGGAGGCCCAATCTCTGCCCTACAGAGCCTGAGTCAGACAGGGGAGCACCGCCCCCAGGCTGGCTGGGAGAGCCCATTTGCCAGAACAGGTCAAAGCCCTGCTTTTGGGACTCACTGGCCCATTGGGCTAGACACCATCCCTACCCGAGGACAGACCCTACCCTCAGAGGCCAGGAGAACCAACAGACAATGGAAGCTGCCCCCAGGGACTGCTTTCCCAAGCCCAAAGCCTTTAGGTGTGCGCAGGCCTGTGTGGGCACCACCCCTGGGGAGGGAGGGGCGCCCAGGCTGTGGAAAAGCAAACCCCCCTCTGGGACAGCTATGGAGACTTCCGGGACATTGCTTGCAGAGGGCCTAGGAATTCTTGTTCCATTTCACAGATGAGGACGCCAGGACTCGTCACTGCGAGCTGAGTCACGCGGGGTCGGCCTCCCTCGCACCACACACTACTAGTCTCACACGTGTCCTTTCGTGGGGGTGCTAGCTGAGCCCCGTTCCCACCCCAAGTCTCCTGTGAAACTCAACGGCCTCTGCTGGATCCACTAAGGTGACATGGGCTTCCTGTCTGAGGACCAGCAGGACACTGACTGAGCTCCGGCACAGGCCGGCATCATTGGACATGGGGGGCAGAGGAGGTTTTCTGGGGGTAGCTCCTGGTGTGTGTGTGCTGGCTTTTGAAGGGAACACTTGCCCTCTGTGTCTGCGTTCCCAGTATGTGGGGCACCAGCTCACAACAGGGCAGCATCTGGATTTGCTGGCCCGACCCTGGGTGAGGATGGGGCCGTTTAGGAGGCTGTGGTCTAGAGGACTCCAAAGGGGCTTGGGATCTTTGAGCCCCTTGTTCTGGCCTGGTCATGCCCCCAGACATGCCGAGGCCCTGCTGGGTAGGCCCAGGGATGGGGCAGAAGGACAGGGGGAGGGGAAGCTCCTGGGAGCTGGGCTCTAGGTAGCAAAGCTGTATGTACTGGCCTGGGGGGCCACAGCGAAAGGCTGGAGAATAAGGGCTGCAGGTGGGATGTGCGAAGGTTCTTGCACACAGTGCACAGGGGAGGAGGCAAAGGGGATTGTTGTGGAGAAGGAGCAGGTCCAGATGTGAGGCTAAGGCTTCTCCACGACAAGATTGGGGGGCGGGGATGTGGGGAACGGTTGACGGGCGCGAGGTCCGAGGGGAGTTGAGCCTTGGACTGGGGCCTGGGGTGGGATTCCCCGGCGTCCGGGGCCGCCAGGAAGCCGCGAGCGAGCGCACGGGGAGCGGGCTCTGGGAGCCCCGCTTGGCTGCCGCGAGCGCCCGGGGCGGGAGCCGCCTGCCCAGGTCCTGTGGGGCTCGGGCTGCGCGCTGCCGGGAGAGGAGAGGAAAACAACAGGCGGGGAGGGAGGGAGTGGGAGGGGAGACCGGAGGGAAGGACGCGGGGGCCGCCCCCCGCCTGGACAGACTCCGCGCGCCGGGGCATCCAGACCCCGGGCTCCTCTGGCCCCCGCGGTCGGGGCAAAGCCCACACCCTGATCAGCGGGTCATCACCCCCTTGCCCAACCCCCACTCCTCTTCCGCGCGTCCCGGGCGCCGGGAAGGGGTCAAGTAACCCTTGGCGACCCGACTGCTGGCCTTTTCCCTCGTGCGGGTCACACCTCCCGCCACCAGCAGTCTAGTGGGTGGGCCAGCCAAGCACCCTCTCCCCGCCCCTATTAACCCTTTCTCTAGTCTCCGGCCTTGGACCCGCCCTCTCCCCCAGCCTCCAGGCGTCCCCTTCTTCCTGGGATGTTGGGGGGCGGGGGTGGGAAAAGGAGAAAGTTTCAGGGCTCAGAAGCTTCCCGCGCTCTCCCCCATCCTCCGGGCCCCCGCCCCTCCGCGCAGCTCCCCGCGGACCACTCACCAGATAGAGGCTGCCCTGCACTAGGAACACGAAGCAGCAGCGAGTCAGTTGCATCTCCTCCTTTGCTCACGTGCCCCTTTCTCTCTTATCCTTTCGGGGTCCCAGGCCCCTTCCTCACCCCTGCTCTTTCAGGCGCGCCGTCCCATGCTCCGGTCAGAGGCGACTCGCGGCCCTCCCCTCTGCCAGTCGCCCAGGACCGACCCCGCCCCCTTCGGGCCAGCTGTGCAGCCGCCGCCCCCTCCCCTGGTCCAGCTGCTCGCGGCAAGTCTCCCTCTAGATGTCCCAGATGTGCGCCCGAAGCGACTCGGAGGGCCCCAGCTGCGCGGTGGCTCTGCCGCTCCAGATATGCGCTCGGCGCCCCTCTAGGTTCCAGCGGCGCCTGTCTCGCCCAGATGTGCTGGGGACCCGCGCGCGCGCCCGTCCCTGGTGCTAATTCCCCGGACCAGACAGCCCCTCCCGCCCCGTCGCGGCGCGCCCCCTTGCGGAAGCCCCTGGCCGGGCGGAGCTCCCGCTGCCCGCTCCCGGCGCAGCACCCCGCCAGACTGGAGCGCTCCTGGCGCCCAGGCGGCTCCCGCTTCCTCGTCCCTCCCACCGGCGGCGGCGGCGGCGGCGGCGGCGGCGGCGGCAGGTACTGTGAGCCCAGCCGGTACCTCCGGAGTTAACTCCTCCCCTGCCGGCCCGCAGCCGCTGCACCTAGCCCGAAGGGGGCAGGACGCGGGGGCGGAGCAAGTCTTGGCAATGAGGAGAGGGTGGTAGCGTGGGGTTAGGGACCCTGCGTTTCCACCCCCACCCCCACCCCCGGCAGGGCGCCAGTCTCAGTAAGCGCCAGGGCAGAGAATCTGCTGCCCTACCCTGAACCTCAACAGACCTGGAATTTGGAAAGGTCAGTTTTCCAAACCCACCCCGACAGTGGAAAAGGAATGTCCTCTTAGCGCAGTCTATGCCCACAGCCAGAAGTCCACTTGTTCTGTGCAAGGCTTGCTTCTGTGCTGCAGGGAGTTCTTCTAAGTGTCTAACCTGTACACTTTTGTTATAATGTCATTCCTTTCTCCTGTTTCACTCTGAGGAACTGGGATAACTCTCCACACATCTCCTTTCCCGGTCCAGTCAGTGTCTGGAAACTTTTGGTGGGACCCCTGGCCTGCAAAGGCCACCAGGGACCAGGCTGGACTCTGGGCCTAAGGGGAGGGGAAAACCTCCCGAGAGACTGGGGTGGGCAAGACCTCTCTGGAGACTGTCCCTCCATTCTTCCTACTTACACTCTGTGAGGAGGGAGCCACCCAGCCGTCAATGGGGCTCCTATCCCAGTGGGGTCCCAGGTCACCTCTGGTCTCTGCAAGCCTCCAGGGCAAGGAGGAACAGGACTCTGATTTGAGATTCTCCAAGGTGTGGGCCTGTCCCCATTCTTTACATCTTCTTGGAATTCCAGGGCACCATTAGTCTTCAAAAAAATCAAAGGTCAGGTCCTAGCAGTCCTTGGGGGCCATGAGGATGAGAGGTGCCCCAGCATTGGGAGGGCCCCCAGCCTGGGCTGGGTCATAGGGCATGATGGGTGGGCACCCTGCTCTGTGCTCCTCGAGGCCCAGCTGGGTCTCTGGCTGCAGCCCCCAGAACACACCCAGCCTCCTCCCCCACCATCTGCCAGGCGGGTGCGCAGGGAATGCAGATGAATCTTAATATCAGCCTGGGCCAAGTGGATGAGGGAGACAGATTCTGCAGAGCCCAGACAGCATCACCGAGCCCCCTGCCTTCCCCAGGCACTGGGGGTGGAACCAGGATACTGCAGCCCTTCCCTGGTAGGGATGGGCAGTGTGCGTGCTTGTCTAGTCAAAGACCCCAAAGCCAGGGGAGGAAGGGACAGATAAATCCTGTCCAGGCTCTGAGCCTCTGTTGTGGCTGGGAGGAAGCAGCTGCCGGCCTGAGCGTGGACAGCTGGTTCCAGCACTCAGCTGGGTAAAGGCATAGCCAGGCCCATCCTGTCCGTCTCCAGAAGGTCCTGTCCCCAGGAGAGCAGTGTGACCTAGCAGAGAGTGCGCAGGTTCTCAGGCCTGACAGTCCCGTACTCCACTCCAGGCCTGACTGTGTGACCTTGGGCAGGTTGCTCTGGCTCTCTGATGCCCGTGTCCTGCTCTGTTGTTGCAAGAGCTGATGAGACAAAACGCAAACAAAGTTCAGGCACAGTGGCTGGTGGCAGTGGGGGGAGTTTCGGCGAAGGAGGTCCTTGCTTTGCTGCTTCCCACATGGCTGTTCGGGCTGAGCCTCCTGCCATGCCTGCCCTCACTGCCCCCTCAGCTGTTCCTGCCTCTCACTTCCCTCCAGGTCCCCCTCTGCATTCATCCATCAATCACTGGTCAGCCTGTCCTCAAAAGCCAGGCACCAGGCCAGGGGCTGAAATACAGAGATGAATGGGACACCGTCCCTGCCCTCAAGGCTCTCGCTGGCTACTGGGAGACTTGAAAATCAATGATTGTAAATGATTGTAACTCAGTGCAGTGAGTGGAATAACAGATCCCTGTACCGGGCATTGTGGGTGCACTGGGGATGGAGGCAGGAGGGTGGGGAGGGTCACGGATGCCTTCTTGGAGGAGGTGATGGTGGACTTGTAAGGCATATTCTGCCAGACAAGGGCTGGGCCTGGCCAGGGACAGTAAATGGCCAAGGTCTGGAGGCCAATAGTGGAAGCCATTTGCTGCCACGGGAGGGCAGGGGAAGGGAGGGAGTGGAGCCACAAGCTGGGACAGCTGACGAGGGGCTGATGTGTGGGGTCAGGGGTGATCCCCTTTGTTCATGAGGAGGTTTTGAAGGGTTTTAAGGAGGCTGGTTATTATAGCTAGATTTGCATTTTAGAAAGCTTTTGAAAAATTCACTGCAAAGAGGAGAGACTGGGGCAGCCAGTCAGGAGAGGAAAGCAGCGGGAGGGGGCATGGAAGAGGCAAAACCACCAGGATCTCGTTGTTGCTGAGACAAGGGAGGCAGAGGGAAAAGGAGGCAAGTGTGATTCCTAAGTTCCCCAAGGGTGGGGAGACAGAAGGTGTGTTCCAAGGAGAGGTGGTGGGATCACCCTCGGTCATGTCACATCTGGGGGCTGCTGGCTACCCAAAGGCAGAAGACAGTCTAGCCTGGGGCGCGGGGATGTGGATGGTAGAAGAGGAGCAAGGGACTTGGATGGAGGGGCCTTGGCACTTAAGAGGGGGCAGAGAAAGAGCATCTTGAAGGAGCCCGGGCAGGGATGGCAGCCAGGCAAGGCAGGTGGGGGAAGGTTCTGGAAGCAGCAGAAACAGTGGGGCTCTCAGTGTTGGGTGTGCCAAGGAGAATGGGGTATTGTGCCCATGCAGATTCTAGGGTCCCACCCCAGGGAGCATTGTAGATGGGAGCCCCTTTTTCTTTTTTCTCGAGGTAACGTCTGTTGACTATGTAATTCAGGTGTGCAGTTTCTTACCTCAGCGGTTGAGGATTTGGCCCACCACCAAATGTCCAGTCATCCTTCACCTCCAGTGAATTGGTCCACTCTTATTTCCCCCTCCTCCTTCCCCTCTGGTAACCACATTCTCTTGTCAGAGTCTAAGGGTTTGTTTTGTGCATTGGTTGCTTTGTTTTCCTTTCTAATCCATAAATGAGTGAACACATACAATGTTTGCCTTTCTCCTTCTGTTTTATTTCACTCAGTATAATCCCTTCCAGTTTGATCCATGTTGTTACAAATGGCAAGCTTTCACCTTTTAAATGACTGAGTAGTATTCCATTGTGAGTATACACCACATGTCCATTTATCCATGTCCTTCTCGTCATCGCTGGGCACTGTGTAGTTTCCATATCTCAAGGATGTTGAATTAACGCTGCTACGAACATAGGGGTGCATGTATCTTTTTAAATCAGTGTTTTCATATTCTTAGGGTAAATACCCAGAAGTAGGATTACTGGATCATATGGTGGCTCAATTTTTTAATTTTTTGAGAAACCTCTAAACTGTTTTCCTTAGGGGCTGCATCAATTTATATTCCCACCAAGGGATGAGGGTTCCTTTTTTCTCCATGTCCTTGCCAGCACTTATTATTCTTGACTTTTGGATAACAGCCACTGTAGCCAGAGCAAGGTGATATCTCATTTGATTTGCATTTCCCTAATGATAAGCAATCTCTTCATGTACTTGGTGGCCATCTGTATGTACTCTTTGGTGGAATGCCTATTTAGATCCTCTGCCCATTTTTTTCACTGAGTTGTTTGTTCTTGTAGAGTCGTTTATATATTTTGGATATTAACTCCTTGTCTGGTATGTGGTTTGCAGATCTCCCATTCAGCTGTCTGCCTGTTGTTTTAACGATGGTTTCGTTCACTGGGCAGAAGCTTTTTAGTTTGGATTAGCAGGGCCGTGCTAATCCAAGTCCCAGGTGGTGCCAATGGAGATGGCTCTGAACTTCCAAACTTGACATTTGATAAACTCTGGTGTGTGTTTGTGTGTGTGTGTGTTGGGGGGGGGGGGTGTTAGGAAAGAGGGAATAAGCAGGATCTCGAAGGAGCAGAGCATCATGGCAAGGTAGACACCGAAAAGTGACCACTGGGTTTGACCGAGATTCCTCGCACAGCTGGACCCACTTTTGGCCCCTAGTGCTGCTCCCAGGGCAGGAAGACGCCGCCAGCACTGACTTCCGTGCTGAGCTGTGCTGGAGGCAGCACCTGGTGGATCTGCCATGGCAGTGGAGGATTGAAGGTAACTCCTAGCCTCTGGTCCCGGGACACAGCGCACACCCTGTGCTTATGCGCTGGTTCTGCCCCTCACTCCAGCTCCCCCTCTGCACCCACCTGCACCTGGATGTCAGCTGACGTCTCCTTGGCTTCCACCTCTCTCGCTGTCACCTTCTCTCATCTTCCCGTTGGAAGAATCCTGTCTGTATCTCTTCCTTCCTCCCTCCCAACCCAATGCTGCAGGACAGAAAACCACAGTGGGGGCCTGATCAGCACTTGTAGAATGAATGGGAAATGGGGCTCCTGATGGTTTGAAAGGCAGAGAGTGGATGCCCCTGAGCCAGCTGGAGCAGAAAGGTCAGGGTGAGAGGCAGGAAGAGATCATTATTGGGAGCAATGGCTCATGTTTACCTGGCAATGTGCGATTTTCAGGTGTTGTCTTTGTAAAGGGCACTGGAGGAGCCCAGAGGGAAACCCTCATTCAAATGAGGGGCCAAGGACAAGTCCCAGAGAAATTAGCTTTGTGTTATGTGGATCAGCTCAGGTGGGAGGGGAAGGAAAGAACCTTCCAGGCAGAGGAAGCAACTCAGGCAAAGGCTAGAGATGAAAGCAAGTCTGGGAATGGGGCTGTGATGAGGACGACATGAAAGAATCATTTGTTCCACAAATAGTTCTGGAGTGTCTACTTTTATGTCAGGTCCTGGGCTAGGGGGTACAGCTGTGAGTGTCGAGACTGCGGGCCTTATTCACAGGGATTTGGGCTATGGGAGAGATAGAGATGAGATAGTTAAGCACAGGGAAACTCAAGCTCTGAGATGTTGGCAAGCGGGATGAAGGAAGAACAGCAAGTTCAGAGAGAGAGAAACTAAGGTGGTGGGGGATCCTAATGCAGCTGGAAGGGTTAGGAAACTTCTGCAAGATGCAACCTGTCAGCCGGATGAGGAAGCCTTGCCTATGAAAGCTGGGGGAGGGGCCTTGGGGGACGAGCCTTCCAGGCAGAGGGAACAGCATGTGCTAAGACTGTGAGACCAGGGAGAGTTTAGTGCTTTGGAGGCACCGAAGTGAGGTCAAGGAAGGAGAGAGTAAGACAGAGCCAGAGAGGTGGGCAGAGCTAGATCGCCTAGGGCTTTTTGGGCCTTGTTAAAAGTAGTGGTTTCTTAATCATCGTATAATTAAGGTGTTTTGTTTTTTATTACAGGTTTTAAACAAGGGTCAGGTTTGCACTTTAGAAGAATCATTAGAAAGATCACTCTGCAAGTGTGGAGAGTGATATGGGAAGGTAGGTGAAACTGGAGGCTGGGGGTAAAGGTGTCTGAAAAGTTGGAGGTGGAGGTGTCAAAGATGACTCCCAGCTGTGGGGCTCTGGGCACAGGACAAAACCAGTTGGTAGGAAGAGATGCAGTGCCCCCTCCTGGACAGGTAGAGTGTAGGTGCTTTTGGGTGCCCAGGTGCGGTGAATAGCTAGCTGCAGAGTGGAGGTCAGCTGGAGGGACAGGACTGGGAGGTGTGTGGGCATCGAGAATCATCAGGGGGAGTGTGCAGAGCTTGCGAACCACAGAGTGCCGCAAGGGCGCACACGGGGCTGCAAAGACCCACCTTACAGGAAGGGGTGAAGTGGGGGCCGGGGGCTTTACTGTTAGAGGAAGAGTAGGCAGGTGGAAGGCCCCTGACTCCAAAGGCCCTGAGGGAAACTGCCTGCCAACCTCCCAAACTGGTCGCCCCGGGCTTTGAGGCATCATTTTGTCAATGCCCCTACTCTTGCAGGACCTCGCCAGCCAGAAGGGAGACCTGCTGCTGCTGTCAAGGTGCCCGCATATGCTCTTGCGCAGTGGAAAGGGGGAAGACCGGAGTCTGGCAGTCCTGGCTTAGGGGTCTGGCTCTGAGATCTGCTGTCTGCTGGTCATGGGCAAATAACTAGTCTTTGGGGCTGTTTCCCTACCTGTGAAAGGGAGTCACGCTGCCAAGTCATGGGAGCATCTGGAGCTCTACTGTCATATAGTACACCCTGGTCTTTATTACCAGTTATTTAAATTGAGCTGGTGGAAAGGGTTTTGTAAATCCAAAGGAATCTGGTCATGCTCCTTCCTGCTACAACTCATCTTTGGAGGTGAAAAGCAAGGAGGAGAAAAAAAGGCCAAAGTTGGGCCGCTTAGACTGCAGGACACCTGGCAGGTAGCCGACACCTGGCACCAGGTCCCCTGTCGGCCACCTGTCACTGGACCCAGGTCTCTGGGGTTAAGACTAGCTCCAGCAGGGAGCGATAGAGAGCTCACCAGGGTGTGTCTTGTAGGAGGCGAACAGGGTCAGCGCGCCACCTGGTGGTCACTTGGGTGCGCCTCCAGTGGGCGCATTTTCGCGCCGCCTGCCGCTGACCGGATCCCTGGGCTGCCCAGACCCTTTCTGCTCACCAGAGCCTGGTGCCCACGCCCTTAGTCAAGAATTCTTAAAAACAAACAAGAAAATAAAAGCAAATGGCATGTGTTACTCAGAGGCTTAATTACTCGAGAAACTCCATCTCTGGAGCCAGATTTCCTAGATCCCATTCCTGGGTTTGGAACCCTGTGCCCTGGGCAAACGTCTTCACCTCTGTATCTCCTTTTTTCATGGGGATAATAATAGCGTCCACTCGATAGGGCTGTTGAAACGGCTTCTGGCACATAGTAAGTACTCAAGAAATGCTGGCTATTGTAATATGCACATCCAGGCACTCATTCAACTACAGCCACTTGGGCCTTGAAACTGAGCCTCAGAGTCTGTATTTGTGACCTGGGTCAGTATAACCTTGGTAGGGAGAAGTTCTCACTTTCTTTTCATGGAAGGGGTGCAGGGGGTGTAGGGGCAGCCTGGGGTTGGCTGTCTAGTGCAAGCAGGTGCTGGGGGGAAAGGCAGGGAATCAGGGGGCTTGCCAGGCTGGAGGAGGCAGGAGGTTTGGGAGACAACTGAGCCTCCCAGCCCCTCAGGAATCTCTGTGCTCTTTCTCTGCCCTCTCTCTCGTCTCGCGGTCTCGCCTCTCTGTAGTCATGCCGCTCATCTTTTTATCCCCGGCCTCTTGGCACAGGCATGAACATTTACATATACTCACGGCCCGTGCACTCTGGGCCCGGGTGTCCATAATTACAGGCGTGTGTGCAAGACCACAGGTGCCAGTCATAGAGGCTAATGACAGAGGAAAAAAGTCTGAAAACCTTATTTACCCTACAGCCTGCTTTTCTGCACCCCTGGCCTTTGGACTCAGTTCAGGAGTAAGCACTGCACCCCTCTGGGTCCCTAATGGATGCTGGGGCTAGAGGCCACATCTGAGACTGAGGCTTCCATCCCAGAGTGCCTCAGCCCACTGGCACAGGGCTGCCGTGTGCTCTGCCCCTTGGCCAACATTGTCAGGGAGGTCTAGGAGGTAGAAGAGCTTCCCAGAGCAGCCTTGACTTGGACTTCTACCCAAATTGCATCAGAGATGTGCCCAGGTGGAAGGAAACTGAGGAAGGGGCTAGGTTGGAATGGGAGCCAGTTCAGGAGGACTGCCTGATTTTCTACCTGCAGCCTATTTGGGATAATCATTGTTCCCTGTTGGCGGCCCATCCCCCAAGATCAGTGGGAGGCAGTAAGTGGGGAAACATGAGTCAGAAAATGATCACAGCCTGAAAGAGCGCAGGTCTGCAGCTCCCTGGAGGCCCTGCTGCTGCCACTGAGGCCCGCCAAGCAGGCCATATGGACAGGCCGCAGAAAGGACCCCAGATTCTGCCCCGGACCACACCTGAGGACACAGCACCCCCTCCAGGACCTTGGCGGCTGGTGGATTCTGTCCTCAGCCCAGGGGTAACCTGAGCCCCAGACCTGAAGGCTGCCTCCAGCACTGGAGGTATATAAGGCCTCCTCATTACCTCTGTCACCTGGGGCCCCCTGGTGCTCCCCTTCTGCAGGGAGGGTCCCGATCTCAAGCTCCTTAAACTCTCAGGGCCAACCTCTCGCTGCAGCCTCCCTCCCCACGCCGGGGCCCCTGCATCACCGCAGGCCTCGGACTCACGCTCCTGCACGGGCCTCTCCCACCACTCCTTTCCCACTCCACAGCCAGAGGGAGGCGATTTCTAAGATGCAAACTACTGAGTCCCTCTCCTGGTTAGAATCCTTGGAAGCCTCCAAACTCACCCCAAACTAGCCAAGGCAGATAGCAAGCACTCGCTAAAAGTTACCCCCCATTCTCTCATTTAACCACACAGTCCGATGAAATTCCTTCTGTTATTACCACATTTTGCAGAGAAGAAAACTGAGGCTCCAAGAGATAAGGCGGCTCCCCAAGTTCCCAAGGATCCACAACTACAACTTCCAAGCCTGTGTTTGGGCGCAGGCACCCCGCAGAGCCCAAGCTCTCACTCAGTGTCCTGAAGTACTCTTTATGGCGCTGGGAGGCCTTTTTTTTTTTTTTTAAAGTAGCACAAATGAAACATAAGAACGTTTCTTTTTAAGACTTTATTTATAGCAAGGGTTACTGGTTTCCCACCTATGGGAGTGATGCAAAGTGTCCCTTTAAAATGAAGTCATTTTAGGGAAAAGAGTAGCTCATTGGCAGGAGAGTCCTAAGTACATGATAGCGCAGGTGAAGTGTGGATGCAGAGAGCGCACCTTGGCAGGCTCCACACCCTGTTTCTCAGAGAAAGTCCAGGCTCTTTCCTGTGTTATGTGCCCACTGGCCCTACTTACCTCTCCAGCCGCCTCTCGCTTCCCCCCTCCACCTTTGCTCTTCCCTCCACTCACCCCTTCCCTCCTGACTGTCTGGCAAACACCTGCTCACCATTAGCGTTTCACCAGCCTCAGGTGTCATTGCCTTGCGCTTCCTGCAGTGGAACTGACACTCTCCTACCACTGTACCCCCAGAGTCACCCAGCCTCACAGCATAATGGCACCTGTCCACCTCCCTCCCCCTCCCCAACTGTGAACTCCCAGAAAATAGGGACAGGATTCTCTGGTCCAGCCCCTGCTGCCCAGGAGGCACCCAGTAAATGTGTGGGTAATGAATGAATCCCGTGGGAGGCCCCGGTGGGGGAAAGACAGACTCCAGCTGGGAGGGGTGAGCAGGGGGAGTTCCAGCCTTCAAGAGGAATGTGGGTGTGGACTTTGGGGCTGGATATTGATAACCGCATGGAGAACTGGGGAAGATAGTCTCCCAGAAGCAGATCCCAGGGTCTGCACAGGAACTTGTTATCTGCCAAAGGGAGTGTCCGTGTAGAGAGAAGCCAATTTATTTAATTAACGATGCTACCACAGCCCAGATCCATCTGGACAGAAATAAAGCCAAGTTCTCCCCTTCCACCTGACAACACCTACAAAATAGATCCCAAATGGATTAAAGGTTGAAAATGAAACACAAAACAAACTATTCGAAGAATAATTCTTCAATCTTGCAAACATGGGAAACCTAGAAGCAAAGAGAGAGAGTGAGAGAGAGGATTTGATTAAAAAAAAATTATTTCTGAGTGACATAAGTTTCCATAGACAAAATTAAAAGGCTGAAAAAATATTTGCAATAATATCCTTACAATAAAAATTTTCTACCAGTATATAAGTAAAAGAAAGAATAATGTGTGGATGTATCAAAAGTAGCTGACAGAACATACATGTGAAAAGAGTTGGCCTGAGTAGATGTCGGGGAAATACAATTTAAAACAACAACAAATTGTTTTTGTTTGTGTATTTTTCAACAAATCAATAGGCCTAGTTATTTGAGAACAGTTTTAGACTTACAGAAAAAATTGAGCAGACAGTACAGAAAGCTCCTGTAGGCCCACGCCACACACACAGCTCCCTATTAACAATTTATATGGTACACAATTTGTATGGTACAATTTGTCTGGTACACAATTCAAGAACCAATATTGATCTATTATCGTTAACTACAAGTCCATAGTCTGTGCACATTTGCTTAGTTTTTGCCTCATGTCCTATTTCTGTGCCGGGTACCCCATGGCATTCAGCCTTGCTGGGCTCTATGGGGCTGTGACCTTTTCTCACTGGCCTTGTTTCTGAAGATCTTGACAACTTGGGGCTTGCTGGGTATTTTGTAGAATGTCCTCCTGCTGGAATTTGTCTGGTTTTCCCCATCAGACTGTGGGTTTTGGAGGATGACTAAAGGGGTGAGGTGCTATTTCATCACACAGCAAGGGTGCATGTTATCAAAAGGATTTATGACTGTCCACGTTGGCCTTGCTCACCCGGCTGAAGCTGTGCCCATCAGACTTCTCGCCCCTTCGAGAGAGGAGGCTCTCCTTTTCAGAAGGAAGTCATTTTGTGCAGCCGTCGTTAAAGAGTAGGGAGGTTTAGGATAAAGTAGCTACATGATTTATTTGGAATTTTTCTGCACAGGCGATTTGTCTCTTTCCCCATTTTAAAATTTATTCAAACATTTATGTAAATCAACATGGACTCACAGACATTTGATTTTTACATTTGTGCTTGGGTTATAACCCAGTACTGCTCATTTATTTTGTTTGATTGTTGTGATGAAGTTTTTACCTTTCATATTGGAAAAATTGCAGGCGTGATTAATAGCAAGGACTGCGGGCTGCCACAGTGGAGGTGGAATTGTTCTGACCTGGAAGCACTGGAAGGGGAAAGAGCAGGGATGGAGGGATTTGTGTGGTCTGGGCCCATTTCTGTATAAGAAGGACTATCAAAAAGGAGGCCTATCTGTTATCTCTATCATCTACCTATCATCTGCCGTCTGTCATCTTTGTCATGTAGCATCCATGTATTATTTATCACATCTATCATCATCTACCTACCTACCTACCTGTCTATACCTGTCTCCTGACAGCCACACTGACCCATCCTCAGTCCCTTCTCCAACCAGGGGACACTCCAGGGGTTCTGGTGCAGCCCCTCCCTCCTCTCAATGGCTTTCTGATTTGTCAGAAAATCAGCACCCCTTACAGTGGGCTACAGCGCCCTCTATTGGGACTTAACTCAAATGTCCCTCCTCAGAGTAATTCCAGGCAATTCCACCTAAAGCAACCTGGTCCCTGGCCCAGGCCCCAATGCTCCCAACCCATCACTCCATTTGTCCCCCAGAGAACTCATCACGATGAAGTCATCTTATTTACTCTCTATTGCTTCCCCTCCCCTCCCCAGAAGGCGAGCTGCATGGGGGGCAGTGGGCACCACTGTGTGCACACAGGTCTGTGTGCCTGCCTATCCCAGGGCGGCCGGCGGCAGATCTCAGGGTCCTATTGAGTGACTGGCTGCAGAGGAACATAAGGAAAGACAATGCCTCAGCCAGTTAGTGGCTGTAGGGCAGTGGGGGCTGGAAAGGAGAGAGGAAACTATCAACTTTTTCTCTAGCTACCTTTGGGTTTTTTAAGCCATTACGGAGAATATGTAGTACAATGGTTTGTAATTAAAAGTAAAATCCAGTAAAGTTGATTTAAAAAAAAGAAAGGAAAAATTTCATTATGGGGGGAGGGGAAATAAGAAAAAAGCAGAGGCTTCACGTGGGACTGGATTGGTGTGTCGGGAAGCACAGGAAGTCTCCTGAGGCAGGGACCGCGGAGGGGGAAGAGGAGTGGGGCGTATGCTGCCGAGGGGGGCTGGTGGGCTGTTGGTTCTAGAATTGCTATAGATGGAGTTTGGGTAGAAGGGGTGGGAGGCAGAGGAAAGGCTTGGAGAGCATTCTGGAACTGGATGGCTGTAGGTTGATCTGGGGAGGCTGGTGGGTAGCATGGCTGGTGGGGGTGACTAGGGAACCCGAGACAGCCCCCTGACAACCCCATGGAGACGTAACCCCATAGTCTAGTGCTCCGCCTCTTCTGGGACAAGTCACCTTTCCTCTCAGTTTTCCCAGCAGTAAAATAGGGAGTGACGCACAAGTCGCCAAGGTTCCCTCAGTCACCTCAGTGGACGCTGGGTCCTGGGACCCTGGGAACTTGTGCGGGGCCGGAGTCCTGCAGCCCCAATCCCCATCCCCATCCCCCTCTTAGAGCTCGAATCCGCCGGCTTCGCCTCCGGCCAACAGAGGGCGCTGCGGCGCCGCCGCGCCTGGCCCGGCTCAGCGCTGAGGTCCTGGGCGTGCTCGCCGTGTCCACCTTCTCCCTGTCCCCTGGTTCCCTCTGTTTAGTCTCGCCAGAGTGTCCACAGGACTCGGGTGTCCACGTCTCTGGGCCCGGACAGGAGGGCAGGCAGACTCTGGAGCCTGGAGGGGCTCGAGAAACCATTCCTTCCATCTCTCTCGTCCCGGCCGCCCTCCCTGGAGACCGCCCTCCTCCAGCCCTGAGCTGGCTGAGTCCCAGCGGGGACATCTGTGGGCAGGGCCAGTCCCCAAACTGCAGGCCTCTTGCTGCCGCGTCTCGCTTCATCTCATCGCCCAAAAGTTCCTCCTCCCCTCTTTCATGCCTCGCTGGCTCGGCCATCCCAGGCCGGCAGGCTCCTGGGCGTGTGTCCTCTAGGATCAGAGGAAGCGCCGACGCCTCTCAGCCTGGGATCCTGGCCATATGGGTCACTCTCCTTGGAGCTGAGGGGCAAACAGAGGGAACCAGGACCCCCGCAGAACAGCGAGGACTCTGCTACCTGCTGGCCAAACCTTCTGCAGGGCCAGGGAAAGGGGGGTCCACTGATTCCAGGAGCTGGGCAGGCAGAGACCTGCTGTGTGAGGTAGAGGAATCACTCTCTGGCCTGCCTGTTACCAGCTGCTACAGGAGAACCCATGTTCCCCTGCCCCCCTGTGCGCCCCCAGGGCTCTGTCTCCAGCTGAACTGAGGGCCATCCCTAGGCTTTTGGTCTTGGCCTATAGTGGGGCCCTCATGTGCGTGGGGCTTGGCTGGTGGCACTGCAGGGAAACGCTCCAGGGTAAGCATCCCAGGAGTCTCAGCATTCACTGTAGGACCATGGCATGGGCAGTGTCCACCTATCAGTCCCCCAGGCCAGGGTGCTAAGTGGGGAGGGGGTGAAGGACCAGCACCCTGGTCCAGTGTGGACAAAGACCCTGCACCCCAGGTCCTCACCTGTCTCCCCTCCCCAGGGGGTGCTGATGGAGCTCAGCTCCTTTGCAGTCCCAGACTGTCGTAGTTGCTGACTCCAGCAGGAGCACAGGCCTCTGTGCCTCAGGGACCCAGTGAGGCGTGTGGACGTATGCAGAGATGCTGTATCAGGAAGTCCTGGGCCAGGCATTTAATCAATTTACCTAGATCTGTCATATCCTGACACATCTTTAAGACTCTGCCAAACCTGTGTTCTAATGCTTGCTGCCTGGGTTCTGATACTGCTCCTCCTTAAAGTTAATAAACAAAAAAAGAATTTTCAAGCATACTTTTTTTTTTTTCAGTTGGCACTGCTAAAGTGCGCATTTCTGGGTTCTGACACTTGCTCGCTGTGTGACCTTGGCAAGGAAGCCCCTAAACTTTCTGAGCCTCGCCTTCCCTGTTATTAAAGTAGAATAACAGAATGTCCAGCAACGCAAGGTTGTTGTAAGAATGGAATGCTGGAGGATGTAATAATAATGTAATAGCAAATACTGAGTCGTACCAGGGAGCTCTTCTAAGTGCATCACTTGAATTAACTCATTTAACCTCACTATAAGCATATGAGTTTTGTCCCATTATTTTTTAATTTTTTAAAAGATTTATTTATTTATGCATACAAGAGCTAGGGTGCAGACCAGAGGTGTGGGGTGTTGAGAGGATTCACCAGAGGCAGAGTGGGGAGCAGAACAAGCAGATCTACTGAAGTACACTGCTGAGGGGAGCAGCAGGCGAGACAGAAGAGGTCTGCTGCGCCATGTGGGAAGCTCTCTGGTCTGGGATTGAACTTTGCTGCAGTGGCTGCTTATAGCTTCACAGTGCTGAGACTTAACCCCTTGTGCCACCAGGGAGGCCCCGTGTTTTCTCCCATTATTATCCCCATTTTGTAGCTAGAGACATAGCTCTTGCTCTCAAGGAAATTCCAGTCCAGTGGGGAGACAGAGAAGTGAGCAAAAATCCATTGACCCAAATGAGTCTGTACTGTCTAATGAAGTGACAATTCAGGTCATAAATATTCAGGCGTGGACTGGGTCCTCACAGCCCCACCGTGAGCCCACGTTATAGGCCGGGAAACTGAAGCCTGAGAGGCTGCGGCCTTGGCCAAAGGTGCACAGCAGAAAGGGTGCGAGTAGAATTCCCGAATTCTGATGTATATTATCTCCCCATACCCCCGCTAAATAAAGAGAAAACATAATTTAGACCAAAGTGCTCAGCATGTAACTGCAGGTGGCCGCCACCGATTCTGTCCTGGCTGCAGGTCTTTCCTGCTGTCCTGCCAGGTGAGGCCTAGAAAGCAGAGACACAGGGCTCATACCCCTTCTTTTCCAGAGAAGTCCCCTAATCCCTCCCTTAAAAAGGGAGGATTGCAACCCCGACCCCGCTCTAGCCC
This sequence comes from Scalopus aquaticus, assembly GCA_004024925.1. NCBI lineage: Eukaryota > Metazoa > Chordata > Mammalia > Eulipotyphla > Talpidae > Scalopus > Scalopus aquaticus. The sequence continues at coordinate 5,051 of PVIJ01008437.1, read as the reverse complement.
CCACCCAGATATCCAGGGCCAACCTCGGCTTTTCCCCCCACTACTCTGCCTCCAGCTTGCAGAGTGAGGAGCCATCACTTCTGCGCAGTGAGACTAGACAAGGATTCGTGCAGGAGGTGACTTTGGAGGTGGGACTTGAGGAATGGTTAGGCATGTCCTGGGGGGATAGGAAAGCCTTCCAGGAAGAGAGAACAGCGTGAGCAAGGGCCAAGCAGTGTGAGTGTTTTTGGTGGAAGAAGGTAGGAGATATTCTTGGTGGTCAGCAGGGTGAATAAAATCAGAAGGCAGGGCCACCCAAGGAAGCTGTTTTGAGGGATTAGCAAGGGGAGGGAACCTGGGACGAGGCAGTAGAGATAAACTAGAAAATACATGTTGGGCCTTATTGCATTGGAGACAAAGCTCTGACGAAAGAACCGCTCTCTCACTGTGGTTTCCCAGAGACCCGCTGCAGTAAAGGCACTAAAAATAGCCAGTCGATGGCCCATCCCTAGCATGGAAGGCCCCTGCCAGTCCTGCCCACTTGGGGGTCAAGGTGGGGTGTGCTGCTTGGAGTACTCCCCTGGCAGCCAGCCCTGGCGCATGCGCCATGTGCAGGCCCCTTGGAGAGCTGAGTTGTGTGTGCTAGTGCACTGATCTGCGTATGTAGAATGCCCTGTAGTTGTGTATACAAGTGCGCACATGTGTGAATTTTTGAGTGTTGTAAAGATACAGAACCATGCACATTTGTGCAGCTGCATATGTGTGTATATACTCTGCATATCCCAGGGGGACATGGGGGGATACAGAAAGGAGGAGCCCAGGTCTCTGCATTTGTGTAGATGGAGGGAGTTTACGCTTGTGTGTTTGCATAAGTTCAGGTGTATGTAGGGGTGGAATTCTGTGTCTGTGTGTGTGTGTGTGTGTGTGTGTGTGAGAGAGAGAGAGAGAGAGAGAGAAAGAGAGAGAGAGAGAAGGGGGAGGATATCCCTTAGGAAGCATCTGGGTCAAGGCAGGATGGAGAAGTGGCCCCTTAGAAAAGGCCCAGCATCTGTGAAATCAGAATTCCAGGGTTGCTTAGAAATAGCCAACCAGGAGGCACAATGCAAATCAGATGTAAGTGATATGCAAATGAACAGATTTCTCCTTCCTGCCCTGGGCTGGGGCCCCAGGAGTCCTCCCAGAGCCCTGGGGACAGGGGCAGTGGAAAGTGGGGTGCTGGGGGCGCTGGGGCCTGAACTCCTTGTCACCTTAGTCTCTCCCAGTTCAAGGATTAAGTCACCAGCCGCCCTGAGACCCCATGGCTTCCAGGTGCCACCTAGCCTAAGTCCCAGCTGTGGGTGCAGTGGTGTGGAAGGAAAATGAGAGGGGCTGCGGGAGCTGGGTGGGCGCTCCCAGACCCTCCGCGGAGAATGGATGTCACAGTGACAGCTGGTCCAGCTTCACTCTCTGGTCAGGCGCAGTTGTCAGGCGCCAGGGTGAGGGATCAAGGCAAACAGAAGCCTGGAGGTGGGCCTACAGGCCCCTGGGGCTTTCCCTGGCACTCAGCACAGACCCACGGAGCTGGGCAAGCCTCACACAGCCCCCTGCCCTCTCCGTGTGTGCAGGGGACCTGAGGTCCAGAGGGACTGGGCCCAGGGCCCCCATTCTGCCTGGCGGGGGCTGGGAGGGTGCACGTCTGACCCTGCACCCACACACTTACAGTGCTCACGCCTATGCCTCACACTCTTCAGACGCTCTGCAGCCTCCGTGGAGGGCTGCTCATGAGCACTGGGGAGCGGGCCCCGGGCGCACCCAGCCGCAGGCCTGAGCACAGTCTCCAGCACTGCCTTCGCCCACTCACACCTTCCACTCATGCACGTGTCTGCACCCAGGCCGGGAACGGGGATGCTCGCCTCCCTCGTCGTCCCTACTAGCCCCCAACACACGCGCTCGCTGCTGGGCGCGCTGCCATCTCTGCTTCCCCGATCCTATTTCAGGTTCACACACAGCTGGGGGTCCAGCTGCCTCCAGGGTGGGGGGTTTGGTGTTTGCCTGACTCCTGGGTCATTCTCCATATGACAGACGTTTCCCTGAGACAGAAGCTGTGGCTCCTTCCTCCCCTTGGTGCCCCTGAAGGCAGCAGTTGTGTGGCCCCCTCAAATCCGCACCTTCTGAGGCAGGGGCTGTCCCGAGCCCAGGAACCCTGTCAGACAGACTGCCAGCCACTCTTGAGCCAGCACTGGGCTCTCAGCATCCTAATGGTGTGGGTGGACAGATAGCCTTGTCCCATCACTAAGTCAAAGGTCAGAGGTCAAGCCTCATGAGTGCCAGGAAGGGGAAACCCACCCTGACCAGAATCCTGCCACCCCAGGGCAAGGGTAAGCGGTGTTCCCACGCTGCTGCCTCGGCCACAGGGCCCGCCTCCTGTCCAGCCAGATGGGGCCTGGAAAGCAGTGACACAGGACCTGTCGAGGGACTCCCGACCCTTCCAGGAAGTTCTTCTTGATGTCAGCCTCAGATCTCTCATGCTGTAGCATTTCTTCTTAATGGGGCTCACACAGATCTCCCCAGTTTTCAGTTTTCCAAGATGTATTGTCCCTGTTGGAATAAAAAAAATGTGGGTGAGAAGGAACTGTAGTGACCATCCCAGGTCCATCTACTGAGAAAACAGGCCCATAGAGCAGAAGGGACTTGCTCACTGGCCAGAGCAATTGCTAATGGAGGCTGGGGGTCATGTCTCCCAGTTCTCCTACACCCTCCTTGTGCTCACAACCACTCCTGGGTGTCAGTCCAATGCCAGTCCTGCTCTCAGGCCCCGTTGGCCTCTGCCCAGTGACCATTTAGTCCCATTCAGCAGCCACCCCTGACGTCAAGCTGAGTGAGCTCAGCTGGGGCTGGGATGTGGGCAGCAGGGGCTGAGGCCCAGTCAAGACCCTCTGTGGGCTGATTCTCCGCTTGCCTGTCCACCACCCAAGAGGTGCTTCTGAGACAGAGCTGGTGGCCCTGCTGCCCGGGGAGCAGTGGGCTCAGTTCAGGACATGGTGGGTGACTGGTGAGCGTTTCAGATGACATGACCAGCTCCCCTCTGTCCCTGGCCCCTAGGGAGGTGTGGGGAACAGGCAGGCACCCAGTGGCCAGACCACAGCCCCAGCACCAGCAGGAAATATGCCCTCTCTGAGGGAGCCTCCAGCTCATGGAGGAAACATTGCTGTGACCCCAGCATCTCTGGTAAGAAGGGGAGACACAGCCCTGCCCTCGGGGAGCCCATGTCTAAAGCAAAGGCCATCCCACTTTAATTATTCACAAGCCCTCTCTCCCACTGTGGTTTGTTTATTGTCTCTCTCCACCAGGCTGGGAGCTCGATGAGGCTGTTCACCTGGCTGGTTCCTTCTATCTCTTGCATCTGGCACCAGGCCTGGCCCCCGCAGATGCCCGGGAGAAGTGTTGCACTCAACTGAGTTGCAGGGAGAGGCACAGTCCAGGCCCAGGGAGAACCCAGTTCCCCCGCGGGTTCAGTCGGTCACCAGGAGCCACCAGCCTTCCTCTTAAACACAGACTTGGCCACTGCCTGGGTGCTCTGCCTTCCCCCTGAGCCCCCGGCCCCCCATCGCCCTTCCAATCCCTTCTCATTGCAGCCAGTGGGTCCCCTTTCCAAGACCCACACTAGAGCAGTCACTTCACGGCCACCCACTGAGCCAAATGTCCCCGCTCTCCTTGGCATTCAGAGTCCTTCACTCCTGGCCTCCCCGGGCAACCCTACCTTACCCAGCCCTCCACCTTCTCTCCAATAGCTCCAAATCTCTCAGGGTACCTTTTAATTCCCATCTCCCAAGCTCCACCAGGAGGCAGAACCGGAGAGAGGGCAAAGCACTGTTCCAGGAGCCTGCCTGTGGCATGCTGCCCGCCCAGCGTCCAGACCTCCGCTCACCCTCTCGGAGCGCCTCTCTGCCACTTGTCACGGTCGGGGCGAGCTCATCTGCTGCTGCGAAGCCTTCACTGTCTGCCCTGGCAACGGAGCGAGAGTTCAAGACGCCGCAGACTGTCTTCCTGGAGGTGCTGGGCCAGTGCTGCTGTCACAACCGTGTCGGGGAGCACCCGCTGACCAGTCACGGTGAGCCCCACAGGCCTAGTGGCTTTTCAGGTTTTACCCCGATGCCTCCCGAGGCAGCTGCTGTGCACACTGCCATCTTACAGTCAGGGAAGCAGGGACTCGGGAGCTTGTCCCAGGGGCCTCAACAGGCACTCAGGCCCCCTGCTGTGCAGAGCTGCCTCTCTAGCGAGGCCCCACCTTGGGACCCAAATGCACCAGGACTTCCTCCAGATCCAACCACCTTCATTACTCCTGCTCCTCGATTCCTGGCCCATTTCCTGTCCCTCTGCTTGGAGGCTGAGGGGAACCGGAGAGCCGAAGTGGGGCAGTCAGCTCTGCCACAGTAGATGCACAGCAGGGACCAGCCCAAGAGTGAGAACAAGGTCAGACAACAGGAAGAACTTCCAGGCCCTTTGGAGCTAAGACCCACGGCCTGTGTCGGTACAGTAAGTGAACAAGTGAGCCTGTTCCCTGGGGAATGAGGAAGTCTGCTCAAGGCTGAGAGGCAGGAGCGCGTGGCTGGAGGCAGACAGTGGCAGAGAAGCCTGTGGGGGCCAGCTGGGGGGGAAGGGGTTCAGGCCACCAGGCCAGCCTGCTTGCTCAGGCCTCGGCCTGTGTGCCTCAGCTTGGGAGGCTTTGTTTGTCTGAGGTGTCCCCTCTTTGCCCTCGTCCCGGGCTGTTGGCAGGCCCACTGTCCCACAGGCCCACGGGCCAGCTGTGCAGCTGTCTGGGACTGCGTCTGGGGCAGTGGGGCGTGAGAACATCTGGGACAGGGTGTGTGGAGGGGCGAGACAGTGTGGCAGGGCCCCCTGGGCCAGCCATGGTTGCACAGAAGAGCGAAGGACCTCGGGCACGCCCACACTTGGGGCCACACGTCTGTGTCCTCTGGCTGAGGGCCCCTGTGCTCGCACAGGGAGGTTGGTGCTTTTCCGCAGAGTGTGAAGGCACAAAGAGCGTGCTGGCATGCGGGGGCGTGTGTCGGTGGCCCTGGTTTCAAGAGACG